>CAUYLG010057921.1:0-126473 GCA_963573385.1 Cacajao melanocephalus | reverse complement strand
TTTTTACAATTTTTTTTTATCCCCGAAAATTTACTTTTTTTTTTTTAAATTAATTGGGTTTTTTTTGTTTTTTTTTTTTTTTTTTTTTTTTTTTTTTTTTTTTTTTTTTTTTTTTTGAGATGGAGTTTTACTCTGTCACCCAGGCTGGAGCGCAGTGGCATGATCTCTGCTCACTGCAACCTCCTTCACCTCTTGGGTTCAAGCTATTCTCCTGTCTCAGCCTCCTGAGAAACTGTGGATGAGTCTTTAGGATTTCCTAGGTATACAATCACAGCATAGGCAAACAGTGATAGCTTGATTTCTGCTTTTCAAATTTGGATGTTCTTTATTTCTTTCTCTTTTCTGATTGCTCTGGGTAGAACATACAGTAATAAGTTGAATAGAAATGGTGAAAGTGGGCATCCTTGTCTTGTTCCAGTTTTCAAGGGGAATGCTTTAAACTGTTCCCCATTCAGTATGATGTTGGCTGTGGGTTTTTCACATTATAGCTTTTATTACATTGAGACATGTCCCTTCTAGACCAGTTTTGCTGAGGGTTTTTATCATAAAGCAATGCTGGATCTTGTCAAATTCTTTTTCTGCATCTATTGAGATGATCATATGATCTTTGTGTGTAATTATGTTTGTGTGATATATCACATTTTTTGACTGCCAAAATGATACCCACTTGATCGTGATGTGTCATCTTTCTGATGTGCTGTAGGATTCATTTAGTTAGTATTTTGTTCAGGATTTTTGCATCTATGTTTGTCAGTAATATTGATCTGTAGTTTTCCTTTTTTGTTATTGCTTTTCTTGGTTTGGTATTAGGGTGATACTAGCTTCATAGGATGATTTAGGAAGGATTTCTTCTTTCTCTATCTTTTGGAATAGTTTCAGTAGGATTGGTACCAATTCTTTGAATGTCTGATAGAATTCAGCTATGAATCCTTCTGGTCCTGGACTTTATTTTGTTGACAGTTTTTTTTATTACCGTTTCCAACTTGCCTATTGCTATTGGTCTGTTCAGTTTCTATTTCTTCTTGATTTAATCTAGAATGGTTATTTCCAGGAATTTATCCATCTCCTCTAGGTGTCCTAGTTTGCCCATGTAAAGGTGTTCAGAGTAGCTTTGAATGATCTTTTGTATTTCTGTGGTATTGGTTGTAATATCTCCAGCTTCATTTCTTGTTGAACTTAATTGTATCTTCTCTCTTCTTTTCTTGGTTAGTCTTGCTAATGGTCTATCAATTTTGTTTATCTTTTTAAAGAACTAGCTTTTTATTTGATTGATCTTTTGTATTTTTTTTTCAATTGTATTTAGTTCTGCTCTGATCTTTGTTATTTCTTTTCTTTTTTTTGAGACAGAGTCTCACTGTGTTACCCAGGCTGGAATGCAGTGGCACGATCTCGGCTCAATGCAACTTCTGCTTCCTGGGTTAAGGCGATTCTCCTGCCTCAGCTTCCCAAGTGGCTGGGACTATAGGTGTGTGCCACCATGCCTGCCTAATTTTTTTTTTTTTTTGTATTTTTTAGTAGAGACGGGGTTTTATTATGTTGGCTAGGCTGGTCTAGAACTCCTGACCTCATGATCCATGCTCCTCGGCTTCCCAAAGTGTTGGGATTACAGGTGTGAGCCACCACACCTGGCCTGATCTTTGTTATTTCTTTTCTTTGCTGGTTGTGGGATTGGTCTGTTCTTGTTTCTCTAGTTCCTTGAGGTGTAACTGTAGGTTGTTTGTTTGTGCTCTTTCAGATTTTTTGATATATGCATTTAATGCTATGAACTTTCCTCTTAGCACCACTTTTGCTGTATCCCAGAGGTTTTGATAGGTTGTATCACTATTATAATATAGTTCAAATAATTTTTAAATTTTATTTTGATTTCATTATGAATCCAAAGACCATTCAAGAGCAGGTTAATTTCCATGTAATTGTATAGTTTTCAGGGTTCCTTTTTGAATTAATTTCCAGTTTTATTTTACTGTGGTCTGAGATGATACTTGATATGACTTTGATTTTCTTAAATTTACTGAGACTTGTTTTGTGGCCTATTGCATGATCTAGCTTGGAGAATGTACCATGTGCTGATGAAAGAATGTATATTCTGTATTGTTGCATAGAATGTTCTATAAATATCTGTTAGGTCCATTTGTTCTAGGGTACAGCTTAAGTCCATTGCTTGCTTGTTGAGTTTCTGTCTTGATGACTCTCCTAGTGCTGTCAGTGAAATTTTGAAGTCTCTCAATACTGTAGTGTTTTACTGGGGACTTTGTTTCCCATCACACCTATCATCACCTTTATTTTAGATTTAATTTTTTTTAATTATAGAAAATACAAAAATGTAATAAATGAGATAGAATGGCATAATAAATCCCCTCTATTCCTCACACAACTTTAACAATTATCAACTCATGACCGATCTTTATTACCATATGCCATCTACTCCTGATTATCATGTCATCTGAAAATACAATCACAAAGAAATACAACCCATTTGTAAAGCATGCTCAGGCTTTTTCCCTACTCTTTCCTCCTCCCACATGGCCATCGGTGTGAGTTAAAGTGGGTGACAGGGTATTCTGGGATGCCTGATCATGTGCCTTTTTCATGTACTTTAGTATTATTTTGGCTTGATCCTGGATGTATCCTTCCATCTTACAGGGTATGCCTGCTGGGTCTGCCTGACTTTATGACTTAGTGGACCCAACAGTACAGCCTATGATAGGGTTCTTGAATGGTTTTTCTTCACAATTTTAGAAGCATTTTATATGTTTGTGATATTAACTGTTTTCTGTGACAGAGATTTTTTCCCACTTTCTCATTTGATTTCCACTTTGTTCATGACTTATTTGGTCACACACATTTTATGTAATAAAGTGTATCCATCTTTTTACTTGTAGTTTTAGAATCTGAAATTTAGAAATATATACAAATGTGTTGTAATGGTATTCCTTATACTAATGCCTTCATAAAATATTCTTATTCCTTCCCTGCTGCTTTTTTCCCCCCACCATCGGCCACTGGTGTTCTACAATATTAACGAATTTAGTTATTGTATTTATTTTTTAGGGTTACCATAACAAATTACCACAAACCTGGTGGCTTAAAACAAAAGAAATGTTATTCTTTCACAGTTCAAGAGCCCAGAAGTACAAACTCCACGTGTCAGGAGGGCCATACTCCTTCCAGAGGGTCTAGGGAGTTTCATTCCTTACTTCTTCTGGTTTCTGGAGGCATTTTTTGCCATTCCTTTGCTGAATAACCCCAGTCTTTTCCTTCATGATTACATTGCCTTCTACTCTTCTCTGTTCCCTGTGTGCTTATTTTAAGATTCTTCTCATTGGATTTAGGGCACACTCATATAATCCAGGATGATCTCCTCCCAAGGTCCTTAACTTAATTACAGCTGCAAAGACTCTTTTTTCAAATTAATATTTACAGGTCCTGAAATGTGATACGGGTATCTTTTGGGTGCCAGTTTTTGACTTATCACAGTTAGTATCTGTTCTACTTCCTTCCCATACCCAATATAAAATAATTATAGTGTATGTATGCCTCCACAGAAATAGAGCCATTGTGCCTGTACAATTTTCTTTATAACTATCATTTCATTTTAGGTCTATAGGTAAATATATACTTAACGCTCATTCCAGAGCTCATGCTGATGACTCCCAATTTATGTAGGTTGTTGAAACTTCTTTTCTAATGGATTTCTCCACAAGTGCTCATAGAAACAATATTCTCTATGCTCTTGACGTTCTTAAGAGTTGAATGTCTTTTATGCCTGTATATATTGTATGTTTATAGGCATGTATGCGAGTTAGCCTGAATAGAAAATCATTGGTTAACATTTTCTTGCATCGTGTTTTCAAATGTTTCTTCTTTGTCTTCTGACAGAAGGTGCTACTGTCAAATAGCCTATAAACAATTCAATTTCCTTTCTCTTTTAAGTGTCTTGGTATTTTCCCTAGATGCTATTCCCCTAAGTGCTTCTTTCCTTTTCCCCCCAAATATAATAGTTTTCCTAAACTGTGTCTGGATCTTTCCTGTTCTGGATCAATTGTCCATGTATACAGTGTGCCTTACAATATGTGCTTTCAAGTTTTCTCTTTTTCAGGGAATTTTGTTGAACTGTGTTATTACTATTTCTTATTTCATGATCTTGGTATTTCTATGTTGGATCTTGCTTGTCTTCTAGTTATGTCTTTCATTTTCTTTTGAATCCTGCTTTGTTTCTTCCTTCATTTTATGTTGATTTTTAAGCATTGGCTGTTTTTTATCTTCTCTTTCTCTGAATCATTATGTGTGTGTGTGTGTGTGTGTGTGTGTGTGTGTGTGTGTGTTCTTTCTACTTTAGTCTTTATTTCTGAAATAATTTTCTCTTATTTATAACTATTTCTAAGTTTAGTCAGCTTTCCTTTCTCTAGTAGTCCCAATTATAGATATGTATAATTCTATTTAAGCTGTTCATTCATGGCTACTAACATTTTATTTCTTTGGATTCATTTTGAATGATTAGGAAACTGGTTCGTGGGAATGTCTTTCTAGTGGGAGACTTCATTGTCTATGGAGACATAACCTTCTTCTTAATCTCCATTTTATTCCAATAATTTACATGTTATTTGATTATAATTCTTTTTATCGCTCATGCCTGAGATTAATTTTCTTGTATTCTTAGGAGAGAGGCATGGGTAAGATTATATTTCCAAGCTTCATAATTCTAGATGTCCTTCTTCTGCTAGCTAGGTGAAGTTTGAAAACAAATATATCCTCATACTCTCTGAGACATTCTGACTTCCTCCCACCACTACATTAAGTGATGTTTCTCTTTCTTTGACCTATTGCTCATCTCCTACTCAGTTTGATTCTACTCCCCAGCAGGTTTTCGAAGGAATATTGCTTTAGTTTTGTTTTTTGTTTAGTTTTAGTTTTTGATTTTTTTTACTGAGTTCAGAGGGCTTTGACTACTCCAACACCATCTGTCCTTACGATGTTTTCTTAGATTGTACCTGCAAACTGAAGCCTGTTAAGTCCTTTTCCAAATCAGCTACTCTTCCAACATTTCCTCTCCATGCTTTCCAAAGCTTGGTGACTTGGGTGTTCTGTAGATCCCGTGGCTTTCAAAAATCATTGTGCCTTCCCTCTGCTTCCTCCTGCACAGTCAGCCAGACCATTTGGTTCTTGTTCTTACAGTTTATATACGTACCTGTTAGTATTTCAAGGTTTCTGAGGATAACTTACCACCTCGTATTGATGTAGAAGTTGTCCATGGTTTTTGATGTTCCTACTCCAAGTGCTGTGTCTGCTTTTATGGGAACATTAGGGAAGATAAAGTGCTTCCATATTAGTTTGTGAGGCTGCAATAACAAAGTGCCAGAGACTGGGTGGCTTAAACTCCCTGTCCTGGAGGCTGGAAGTCCAAAATCAAGGTGTCAGCAGGTTAGTTCCTTCTGAGGGCTGTGATAAAAGAACCTATTCTAGTCCTCTCTCCTTGGCTTGTGAAGAGTCAGCTTCTCTCTTGGGGAGGACATGATTCAAACCATAACACTGTATAACAACTGCTGACTTTCAGTCCTTATTTTCTTATTTACTTTTCTAAATTTACAAATAAAAAATTAAAGCACTTTACTTAGTCCATCATATGTATTTATAATGTTTATAAAAGAAGATTACAGTCTTTAAGGCGTTTGCAAACAAACGGAGGGACAGTTGTAATACTGAAACACATGAAAAACTGAGTGTTGCATAGATGCTTTAGGAGTTGAAACAAGAGAGCTCAATAAAGGTTTTTATAATCAGGAAAGGTTTTCTTTGAACCGAGAGTTGATCCAAGTGTTAAGAATAATGGGAAGGATCTGCATAAATCGAAATGAGCATGTTTTCAATGTGATCAAGGCCTAGAAGTGAGAGAATGTGCATGCCTGTACAAACTATCCAGAGAAGACTTATAAGATTACAGTGGACCTTGGAAAGCAATGGGAAATGGTTGGATAGGAATGATGTAAGCAGCTTTTGGTGACCTTGAAGGTTAGGCAGAGTAACTAGATTATCTGAGAAAAGAAACTAAACGCTGATCAGTTTTGAGGCACATTGTGTGTAAAGCAAATTTAAAGAGATTGTCAGCAATATGCTTGATGGAGTCAAATTAAAATTACTATTTTAATTTATAATCTATAAAATATGTTGACATCTTTTTTTTTTTTTTTTTAGTGCTGGTGGAAGTTAGGAAATAAAGACTTAACTAGCCTTGATAATATCACAGGAGATTTGCACAATTGTTATCTCACCTACTCTTTGCAAAAACACTTTGATGTATATGTTAGTGCTCATATATTACAAATAACAAAATTAAGCCCAGAGAGTTGAAGCAACTTCCTCGAACACATATATATCATACCTGGTTAAGTTAAAATTTGAATCCAGGTCCTTCTGACTTGAAAGTCCATTCTCTTTTCACTATCCTACACTGCTCTGTAAGAGGTTACTATGTTTTAGAGGTGTTATAAAATATATATTAGAGATTTGGCAATAAAACCATAGAGGAAGAGCTAGGCATTTTAGAGACCTGGCAATAAAACTGTGGAAGAAGGGATGGGCATGAGAAATTTTGGGGAAGGAAAATGAGTTAGAGAGTGGTCATGTATATTTTGAGCTCATTTATGCATTCCATGAACCCAGCACATTGTGGCAATACATTAGTGTCTCTATAAACTTTTTTATGAGAATGCAATGGTGAAACTTATTCTCAGTATTATGCAAGTCATAATAGCATTCTATGATCTTTCCCCACACCAGAGTAAAAATAACATTCAGAAAATCAATAGTATCTAATGAATCATTCCTGGACATAATTTTCCTATATATTAAAAGGAAATATTTCATCGTCATTTTTCTTAAGTTAGTGGTCAACTGTCTCCTACTTATTGTGGTATAATGGTTAATTTTAGTATCACTTTGATTGGATTAAAGGGTATTCAGACAGCTGATAAAATACTATTTGGGGGTATGTCCTTTCTCTTGCTGCTATTAAGGACTGCCAGAGACTGGGTATTTTATAAAGGAAAGAGATTTAATTGACTCACAGTTTTGCATGGCGGGGGAGGCCTCAGAAAATTTAGAACCATGGCTGAAGGGGAAGTAAACAACTCCTTCTTCATATGATGGCAAGAAGGAGAAAAATGAGTGCCCAAATGAAGGAGGAAGCCCTTTATAAAATTATCTGCTCTCATGAAAACCAAATGACTATCACAAGAACAAGGTATAGAAAACGGCTCCCATGAATCAGTTATCTCTATCTGGTCCCGCCCATGACACATGGGGATTATGGGAACTACAATTCAAGGTGAGATTTGGGTGGGAACACAGCCAAATCATATCAGTATGTCTATGAAAATTTTTCCAGAAGAAATAGGTATTTGAATCAGTGGACTGAGTCAGGAAGATTGTCTTCACCTAGTGCGGGCTAGCACTATCAAATTGGTCGAGGGCCCAGATAAAACAAAAGGTCAGATGAAAGGTAAATTATTTCTCTTTCTCTTGGAACTGAGACACCCTGTTTCTCTGCCCTTGGACATCACAACTTCAGTTTCTCCGACCTTTGGACTCTGGGACTTTTACCAGTGGCTTTCCAGTTCTTGGGCCTTTGGCTTCTGTCTGAGAGCTCTTATTTGGTTCTCTGGTCTTTGAATTTGGACTGAGCCAAATGGCTTCTCTGGTTTTCTAGTGTGTAGAGACTGTCTTGGGACTTTACAGCCTCCATAATCACATTGGCCTATTCTGATATTAAATCCTCTCATATGCATTTCTCTGTATCTTAAGGGTACTGTTTGTTGAGAGAAACCTTACTAATACAATGAGTCTGAGAGAAGTCTCTTTGATAGTTGAAAGTACATAAAGAAAATTGAGAGGAGGAAAAGAGGAGCAGGAATCACTAGTTAAGTCTTTCTTTTTGTGGGGAGAGCATTTATCACAATAGCAATTCAGTCATGGCATTTTGCCTGCCTCTTCCCCCAGGTCTGGTTTCTGCTCTGTTGTATTTCTATGTTCAGAATAAATTTTGGACCTCCCTTAATTATATCACATTCTAAATAATTTAAGGATGTTAATGCGTTGTCTGCACAAAACAGGGACATGATAAGGGATACTGATTCCCATGAAACATGGACAGAGTGAGAAGTTTCTTGCATTTATTATTTTAAATTATGTTTTATATAATATTAGATTATGTTTTATATAAATTATGTTTTATATAATATTAGAGATGAAGGAATTATATTAATGCATTATGATAAAATTTATATGATGTTAAATTATTTTCTGTTAAAATTATGAAATTATGTTAAAGATTAAGGTACATATATTTGAGCTTCATTTTAGTAGTCATTGAATGTTATTTTAAAAAATACTTTGACATATTATATCATATAATAAAAACTTTATAAAATTAAACTCTAACAATTAGGTGATAAAAGTCAATATATTAATTTATTTTTATTATAAAAATAAATTAATATATAGGAATCATGGAGATGTTGCCTTATGAAATTTTTTTTTTTTTAAATTGAGATGGAGTCTCACTCAGCCACCAGGTTAGAGGGCAGTGGTGTGATCTCGGCTCACTGCAAACTCTTTCTCCCAGGTTTAAGTGATTCTTGTGCCTTAGCCTCCTGAGTAGCTGGGACTACAGGCATATGTCACTATGCCAGGCTAATTTTTTGTACTTTTAGTAGAGATGGGGTTTTGCCATGTTAGCCAGACTTATCTCAAACTCCTGACCTTGTGATCTGCCTGCCTCAGCCTCTCAAAGTGCTGGGATTATAGGTGACAACCACTACACTCAGCCTGAAACTTTTTTTAACCAAAGAATATTGATTAGAGTTCTGATTCCAGTAATGGTGAGTAACTGTTATCAAACTGACTCTCCTATTGACAACTATTACACCTCTAGTTTTAAAAAACTGTGAAGATATTAGAAAGCAATGAAAAGCACCAGAAACTGTATGGGATTCAATCTTTTAAAGACAAGAAGTGAAGAAGGTAATACTTTTATTTAGTTGGTTTTTCCCAAGGGTACTTCTCAATTTCCTGAGACATATAGAGAAATAGAGGTCAAATAAAAATTTTCATTCTTACTGAATTGAAATGACAGAGGTTGAAAAAGACAAGAGAAGACAGAAATTGAGGGGAAAATCTTGGAAAGGGAGGGCCACAAAGAAGGGATACCCGCTGCTAAATTGTGGATACCAATTCTGCCCACACTTCTATTAGGTCCTTTAATGATTCCTTAAATATGCACATGATCAGCAAGACTCCAAAGAATCCAGAGGAAAGCAGAGCTGGGAGGCCAAGAAAATGAGAAGAGACTTCAACATCTGCCCCTTGCTCAGGACAAAGAGTTTGCTGTTTAAATGTTGTTAAGTCACTAGAACTGTGAGAGAATAAGTCTCTCTTGTTGAAATCACCCAGTTTGTGTACTTTGTTACCGTAGCCCTCACAAACCAATATAATGAGCAAATCACATGCAGCAATATGTAGCCAAGATAATAAAACATGACCAAAGGCAGTTTATTCCATAAATGCAACATTGATTTAATATTTGAAATCAATCAATGTAATTTTACCACATCAACAAAAATTGAAAGAAAAATATGATGAATAGATGCACGAAAGTTATTTGGTAAAATTCAACACTAATTCATAAGTAAAAAAAAAAAAGTATTCCAGCAAACTAGTTCACAGAAACATTCCTAACCTGATTGAGGACACATATGAAAAACCTACAGTTAACATAATATAACTTTTAGTCATTCACTAATATATATATATTATTCAAATGAAGAATAAGGCACTTATTGCTCTCAGCACTGCTAGTCAATGTTGAAAGTCCTAGCCAGAAAGTCAAACAAAAAGAAAAAAAAGCAGACAGTTTCAAGAGAATGAGAAGACAAGGCACAGGCGGGGAGAAAAAAATTCAAAAGACACATCTGATTAAAAACAACTGTTATCCAAACTATACAAAGAATTCTTAAAACTTCACAAGAAAATAAGTAATTAGGTTACAAAACAGGCCAAAGACTTTAACAGAAACCTCACCAAAGAAGATATACAGACGGCAAAGAAGCATATGAAAAGATGCTTCACATGACATGTCATCAGGAAAATGCAAATTAAAACAACAATGAGATATAACTAGACATCTATTAGAATGGCCAAAATCCAGAAGGTTGACAACATCAAATACTGGCAAGGACGTGGGGCAACGAAAACTCTTATTCATTGTTGGTGGGAATCCCAAATGGCATGGCCATTATGGAAGACAATCTGGCACATTTCTTACAACAAAACACACTCATCATTTGATCCAGCAATTGCAATCCTTGCTATCTACCCAAAGAGTTGAAAACTATGTTCACACAAAAACTTGCACTCAGATGTTTATAGCACCTCCATTCATAATTGCCCAAATTTGGAAACCAAAATGTCCTTCAGTAGGTAAAAAATAAACTATGGTACATCCAGATATTATTAATGGGTAAAAAGAAGTGAGCTATCACAACATGAAAAGACATGGAGCAAACTGAAATGCATATTATCAAGTGAAAGAAGCCAATCTGACAAATTTACATACTGTGTAAGTCCAACTATAGGACATTCCGAAAAAGGCAAAACTAAGGGGACAGTAAAAAAAATACAAAAAATAAAAAACAGGGACTGGGATGGTGGTGAGAGAAGGGATGAAGAGGCAGAGCACAGAGAATTTGGAGGGCAATGGAAATATTCCATGTAATACCATAATTGTAGATACATGTAGAACCCTAGTGTAAACTATGAACTTCAGGTGATAATGATGAGTCAATGCAGCTTCATCAACTGTTAACAAATGTACCATTCTAGTGAAGGATGTTGATAATGTTGACATCTCTGTAGCTTACTGTCAGTTTTGCTGTGTACATGAAACTGCTCTAAAAAAAATAAAGTTTTTATAAAGTTAATATTTTTTTACAGTAGGAAGATTAGAAAGGAAGAAGTAAAACTTTCTTTGTTGAGGATAACATGACACATTGTATACACAAAACAATTCTACACATTTTAAAAATAAAGCAAAAACAAAATCAAAGCCTACTAGAACTAATGAATGAATTTAGAAGGGTGACACAAACACTTCCAGAAAACTGAAGAGGAAGGAATACTTTCTGATGTATTATTCTGACACCAGCATTACTCTGATAAACGTACTACTCTGACAAACCAGACAAATGCATTACAGGAAAAAAAAATTATAGAACAGTATCCCTTGTTAAGTAGATTTAAAAATTAACAGAATTTTAGCAAATCAAATATAATATATACAATTAATAAAGTATTAGAAAAAGTCATGCTTATGCCAGTAATGCAAGTTTAGTTTAACCTTTGAAAGTAAGAGAATATGACTCATTATATGAACAAACTAAAAAAGAAAAACCACAGGCTTATCTCAATACATGCGGAAAAAAACATTTAAGAGAATCCAGCTTCTAGGACTATTAGAAACACTCAGCAGCCTGGGCACCATGGCTCCAGATGCTTTGGGAGGTTGAGGTGGGCAGATCGCTTGAGCCCAGGAGTTCGAGATCAGCCTGGCCCCGTCTCAACAAAAAAATACAAAAATTACCTTGGTGTGGTGCTGCACACCTGTAGTGCCAGCTACTTGGGAAGCTGATGTGGGAAGACTGCCTGAGCCCAGGAAGTCAAGGCTGCGATAAGCTGAGATTGCACTACTGCACTCCAGTATGGGAGACAGAGTGAGACCCTGTCTCAAGAAACAAACAAAACCATTCAACAAACAGGAATGGAAGGTGTATTAGTTAATACTCTCCAGAGAAACAGAACTGATGCAGATGGATAGATGGATGAATAACTGGATGGATGCAGAAAGAGATTGAGAGAGACATTCATTTCAAGGAATTAGTTGATGTGATTGTGGTAGTTGATAAGTCTGAAATTTGGCAGGCTGATAGGCTAGAATTTCTGGCAAGATGTTGTGATCTTGAATTTGAAGGTAGTCTGGAGACAAACATTCTTACTTTGGAGACCTTAGTCTTTTAAGGCCTTCAACTGACTGCGTAAGGCCCATTCACATAATGAATAGCAGCCTACTTTACTCAGAATCTACTGATTTACATGTTAGTCACATCAAAACAATATCTTTAAAGCAATATCTAGACTTGTGTTTGACCAAACGAATGGGCACCGTAGCCTATACAAGTTGACACATAAAATTAACCATCACAGGAAGGAATGTCTTCAACTTCATAAAAACCATCTATGACATATCTACAGTTAACCCCATATTTAATGGTGAAAGATTAAGTGCTATCCCTCAAAGATGAGGAAGAAAGCAATGATACCCTGTCTCATCGTTGCTGTTCAACATTGTATTGCAGATTTTAGCCAGCACAATGTAGTAAGCAAAAGAAATAAAAGGAATCCAGATTGGAAAAGAAGTTGTATTATTTGTAGATGACATGATGGTAGAATATCCCATGGAAACTACAATAAAGCTACTCTAACAAAGGAGTCTAGAGGTGTGCTGGATATAGGATCAATATATAAAGTTATTATGTTTTTACATAGTAGTAATAAATAGGAAAATGGCATAAAATAATACTAATTTAAAATATTATATCAAAAATATAAATTAGGGAGGAATCTGATAAAAAAGGGATAAGACATATACTGAAAATTATAAAACATTGCTGAGGAAAATTAAGGAAAAGGTAAATAAATGCAGAGATATATCGTGTTCATGAGTCAGAAGACTAAATATTGTTAAGATGTCAGTTCTCTAAGAATTGATTTATACATTCAATGAATTACATTTATTTAGATGTTGCCTAAAGCTGCTTTAGCACTACAGTAGCCAATTTGAGTAGAAGTTGCCACAAGGGATTGCATGGTCCATAAAGCCCAAACTATTTACTACCTAGCCTTTTACAGTAAAAGTTTGCTCTATTTCATTTTCCACACTGGCCCTAGTTATTTTTCTGGCTCCTTTCTGTGTCACCTCTGACTCTTATATACCAGCATGCCAAACTTCTAACACATTTTCTAATGTACCGTGCTGTCTCTCATCTGTGGCTTTGCACGTTATTTTCTTTGCCTGAAATGTTCTTTAATCACTCTACCTCCCATCTCGATTGGTTATATCTTTTTTTTACCCTTCCAGACCAAGTTTAAGATATTGCTTCCTTTAGAGAGCCTAATGGAGCCCTGAAATCTCGGGGAATTACCTAGACTATGTGTTCCTACCAAGCAGTGTACATTGTCAAACAGAAGAATTAACACACTGCAAACAATTGCTTCTGTTTTCTCTGAAAGATTGTAAGCTTTCTCTGAAGCTTCATGAGGAAGGGACTGTGTCTAATTTGTTTATTGGGGACTGGCATGTCATATATTCTTATAAATAACTATTGAATGAATTAATATATAAATGACAGCTTTGGACAAGATAGCTTTGGACCTAGGCAGCATGGTCAAAAAAAGCTTGTGTGAATATTATAGTGGCATTTACCATTCTTCTCTTCCAAAAGAACTCTATGTCATTTCTCCTGTCTAGACTAGATTATAATTGGAGACACAGAGTTACAGTTCTTAGAGACTAACTTAAAAAAAAGTAAATTGTGGACTCATATCACAAAGAATTCTTGTATAAACATTCATAAAATTAACCTTCCCTCTGGTATAGTATTGATAGATTTCTGAATTTTATCTTTCAGAATTGCTTGCTGAATTGTTTTTTTCAATCCTATTTTAAAGGAAAATAAAAAATTAGTTTATTGACTGATATGCTCACACAGAAGGTGAATTCCCTGGGCTCCTTTTTCAGACCAACCACTGACTTATTTTGTATAAAAAGTAAACATTTTTATTTGCAGCCCAGCTTCTTCCTATTTAAGGTGGTGAGAAAATTAGTTTCTACATAATTCCTTAATATGATTGTCTAATCAGCATCCCTCTAATATTTTAGAGTACAAAATTTGTAAAAGTCTCTGAGTGCAACTTTAGGGTGTATGGAGGAAGAACAGGTCGGTATCAGTAGCTGGGTAGAGAAGACAACAGAGAGTTACACTTTTGTTATGTAAATAAATACTATCTTGATATTCAAAGTAAATAAATGAAGTGCTTTAAAGTACAAATGAAACTTGAAACTAATGTGTGATGGGAACAACCATCTGATATTGATAAGTGAGGTAGATGTGTCGAACTTTTACCAGTGAAAGTTACAAATGGAATCTTGAATGAAAATTATTGATTCAAATCACTAGTTACCTAGTTTAACAGTCGAAGCATCTTACCTGGGGCAGCTGCATTTTGACTGAACGAGAAGGGTCAATACAGCTCTGATATTATGTGTTTGGTAGTTTGGATTAAATGCAGTAGGAACAATCTTAGGAATCTAGAAGGTACAGTGAGACATCTAAACAAATGAAGGGATGATATTTTGGAAGGAGATGCAGGTTCATTATTTAGACATTAAAAAGTTGAAAGGATATTAGATATAGTGCTTTTTTAAGATAAGGATTTATGTCATAACGATATATTGGCTTATAAGGAAATTGGAAAAATATATAGCAAAATACAGATTTTAAGTTGGCTAGAAAGAATACAAAGTGACATCAGTCATGTTGCCCCAGAAAAATAATGTCCTAAAATCTCTCTTTGTATTTTTTTGGTGCAGTGCATTTGGCTTCCACCTGTGCAGGAAAAAAGATGATGAGCAGAAGCTGCTATCATCCCTGCAGAACATTTTTGACTCAGCAACTGAAAGTGACAGCTTAAGTTATAGAAAATTGGTGGAGATACAATTGGACAAATAAAAGTCATTTTTTTCTTTCAGAAGTTAGAGTGCATAAACTAAGAAACAGAAGTTGGCAAAGCCAAAAAAGCCAAATCTTAGAAATAAAGTAAGCAGAAACTGTTGACTTAGAATGAAAAATTAAAAAGATAGACAATGAACATATAATAAGATTACTGATGCATTATGTTCTTTTGGGGTCATCTCCTTGTTTCCAGAGATGAAGGCAAGATGTGTGAGAAAATAAGCAAAACAACAGCAATGAAAAGAACTCCCCAAAAACACTGTCAAAAAAGACACAAAACCCCAAATTTGAATATTTATGAAGAAAAATACTTGAGAGGAAGGACAGACTTGAAATCAATCAATAAATCTGAATTAAGTAATAATTTATCAAGTGGTATATGTTTCCTGAATTCCTACAGAGCCTTCAGAGGGAATGTTTTCTTAGAAGAAAAGCCATAAAGTCTTTAGAATTGGGATTAGGGAATGGCATTTTATTCAAATTTGGAAAACAGAAACAGCTATTTATGAAGAGGTGTTATTATTAAGATAACAACAAAAAATCTTAAAAAGCCTTTAGATGTAGGAAAAAGTCAATTTATTCAACATGATTCCTTCAACATTGACAGATGACAGCACTGTCCATGGATATTGAATAGGAAAGTATGGTCCAGGTCCTTTTCTGGACACTGGAGATTCTCAGGGCAGTCACAGTATCAGTTATGAAGTTGCTTACAGTATATTGAGAAAGAGATGTAGAAATAAAAAATATACTGCCATATATTTTTAGAGAGGTATGCATAGAATACACATAAAATATCGATGAAAGAGCTCTTATGTCTCAAATTTTCAGAACAAATTCTCAGTTTGCAGGCCAGAAAGAGACCTTAACTGCTTTATTCAGCACTGTATTTCCAGTTCCTAGCATACTGATTGACACAGAAGAGTACTCAGCATTTTTCAAAAGAATGAAAAAAAAGGAAATCTGCCTTGGGATGTTAGGCTAAATTTTACTGTGGAGATGATGTGTAAACCGATTATTTGGGAAAGGCAGGAAAATAATACATCAAGTTAATGACACAGAAGGACAAAAAGACTTGATAGTCTGGTCAACAGCCAATAGGTCTGAGTGGTTGCCAGCATTGTGTGGGAGATGAAGTATCTCAAGGCTGAACAGCCGGGAGAGGCGAGCAGGGGTTATCATTTTAGATAAATTAGAAATGTGGAGGATACGGAAGATTTGGTATGGAAGTTCACTGAGATGATGGAAGAAAATCACTTGCTTGAAATTCCTTCCTGAAGGAAATGAGTTTCAATACCTTGTTAAATCTGACTGTGGCAAGGTTGGAATGGGCATCTCAATCAGAGAAGAGGAAGTTTTGAGACTTGGAAATGTCAGAAGCATTTTAGGAGGGTGGACTTTTTGTGTGTGTGGATTGCCTCTGGTGATGGGAGGGCAGGCCAGGAGAAGCAGTACCCAGGGACGGACTAGAGTCACTCCATATTGTTGTATAAGTCACTTACTGTTGCAGAATTCCCTTCCATTATCTCCTAGTGGGGTTCATGTCCAAAGTTGTAGCCTGGTCTCAACCGATGGTAGGATATTAAGATAAAACCTGGGGATACTCTCTGGGAAATCTGCAATGAAGCCATTGATGTCTTACACAGTTGCAGCTTGAATAAGACACTTCAGCACCTTGTTTGGGCATAGGAAGCACACATACATGTTAGTTGCTTTTATCTTTTTTGCCCCATATCATGAAAGGCAAATGCTTGTGATTTCCATGATCACAAGCATTTGCCTTTCACTGGTCTTTATCAGTATCTGAATTTAGTGTCTGATCTTTTTTTTCTATGTAGACAACTTTTATTCCTCGCCTTCTTTTTCTTAAAAGGCTTACCTACTTTCTCTCCAACAAGTCATGTTAATCAATTCAATTAAAACCTGAATATTATCTCTATAATGATACCTAATATCAACCTAATTTTGTGCATTTATTTCCTATACTTGAAATTGATTTTTCTTTATTCTTACCAAATCTTAACCAACACTTAAGGCCTCTAAGTTCCCATCTAGTGCAAAAAGATACCTTCAGCCCTACTGTGTTTGTTTGAATTCAAACTACCATTACTTTTAGATTAGTACCACTTATTAGGTTTGAATGATTTTATGTGTTAATGATGATGTCACCAATAGGTTGTAAACCTTGGCCATCAGGACTTCTGTGTATTTGTATCACTCACAATGCTAAATACAAAGCTCAGAGCATACTCATTAAGTGAATGATACTTAAAGAGTCCACATGTGGGTGAAAACATGATTTTTAAGTCTCTCCAGAGCACTAACTCATGTACCTTTTTGATTAATCATAATTGGGAGGTGCCTCTCACCACTCTTCTCTTCTAGACATCTTCATGACCTTTCTTTTGACATTCCGCTATTTTCCTTCTGCCATCAATGATTTGCTCAGCTCTGCATCAATGAGATCTTTATGATCATAAAATAACGTGAGGTGTGCATGGAAAGAATTTGTTGCATATCCCTATAAAAGAGATGTTGCTCATATGAGGTAATGTGATATGGCAAGTCCCAACCACTGTAATATTCTTGGTGTATTATTGAACACAACAAAAGTGGAACAGTTACACCATGCACATATGACTTTGCAAATTTATTCTCAGAAACGGTGAAGTAGTAACTCTAAATAGCTGCTTATATTCTGCTGTGTTATATATAAATACAACTAAGTATAGACTTATCTCCAGCATTTGGTTTAGTGAACTGTTTATCAGCTATCTAAGGATCTTTGCTATTATATAAATACAAAATTAAAGAATACTTGGTTGAATTTCTTTTGGTGCTCCTTAAAGGTAGAAATAGTAAGCTAGAATATTGGAACATTTATGAAGAAAATAATTGTTGCACCAAAAAACCCGTATAGAAAATTGGACTGTTGATATACAATTGTTATCACTCTGAATATTTTCATATCCTTATCTCGGAGCTTTTTGAATATATCATTTTCTAAGTTATCCTAAATAGCAAATGGGAATATTGTAGCCAGTTAATTGACAATTTAATTAACTGAACTATGTTAGTATTTTTCTGATGAGTAACTTGGAATATTAGTTAAGGCAAGCTGATGTATTCTGCATTTGTCTGCAGGTAGAGCAGTGTTTTTATCTCTACTGATGATAACAATTTTTTTAACCCCTGATTTGTGACATAGAAGGTAAGACATTCATTTTTCTCTAACAATATCTGTGGTTGTTATTCCCAAGAGAAATTGCCTAAAGGCCCTCTTCTCCAGTTATAAGCTTTCTCAAAGACAAAAAAAATCAGTCTCTCAAAAGCCGTGAAGAGCCGTGAGCAAACTACGCTTTTCCCCCAGCATTCCAGCACTTCTGCTTCAGCTATGCTCCTCACCGCCACTCAACTGGTTCTTATTTAGAAATTGACTAGGGTTATAAATTGTTAGGACTAGAGACACTATTTGGAAATATTGGTGAGATCAATTTAACAGTGACCAGTATGCAGTCTATGCTCTCTCAATGCTATTTAAAATTAATTAAATATGATGGGAGGCAGAACCCTAGAAGAAAAGAAAATCAATACAACTAGACATCTTTACTACCATTTTTGATTGTTTGTTGGTTTTTTACAATGGAAAATGTAATGAAGTGAAGATTATATGCAGAACTTTTGTGTGTGTACTTATATACACTTTGTTACATTAAGGGAACAGTTAGATTCAATTAAATATAGACTTTTCTCTTTTTAAAGAACTACAGTCACATCACCTTGCCTGTCTGTTGATGTATTTAATGAAGCTAGAAAAGAGCCTTACTAAAATGGGAGCCACAGTCTGTGTGAAACATGCTAATGTTGATAGTTTATTTCTACTTCCTTTGCCTTTCTTAGTCTGTTCTCAAGACTTGGACCACACCCACCTTGAGCACAAGTTTAGAGTAAGAGCTACTGAGACATCAATTCCTCAGCCCCGATCTGGTGCTGCCACAGGTGCTCCACATCACTCAGCTTGCTTAACTACTTAAGTTTTCATTGACTTATTCTCTGAAAATTCTCTGGTAATCTTTTTTTATTTTTATTTTTTGGTAGGGAGTTTGGCTGTTGTCACCCAGGCTAGAGTACAATGGCACGATCTCAGCTCACTGCAACCTCCGCCTCCTGGGTTCAAGCAGTTCTCCTGACTCAGCCTCTGAGTGCCTGGTATTGCAGGTACTCGCCATCACACCTGGCTAATTTTTTGTATTTGTAGTACAGACGGGGTTTCACCACATTGGCCAGGCTGGTCTTGAACTTCTGACCTCAGGTGGTCCACCCGCCTTGGCCTCTCAGGTTGCTGGGATTACAGGCGTGAGCCACCACACCCAGCCTCTTCTGGTACTCTTTTGCTGTGGCAGCTGCTTTCACTATCATTGAGAAGCCCCTGGAGGACTGTGAGGGCCCATTCACCATGTCTATTATTAGAATATTAATGCAAACTTATTTTTCCCACCAGTGCCCACATTTTTTCTTCACCTCTAAATACTATAAAGTTCACAGAATTGGCAGAGATTTTCTTGATTGATTTCGGCATTACTGACCAACACCGTGTCATTGTATTTCTCAATGATTACCACACTTTATCTTCAGCTTTATAGTCCTTTTCACTGAGGTTACAAAGAAGAATGATAACAAAATATAAGAATTCTCTAAAAAATATTTTCCAAAATGTTCCTTTGGCAACTACCAATGTGGGCCTTTTGAATCTCTCTTCAGGAAGGAACTTGTTGTTTAACTGTAAGTAGTGCAGTGAGCTGAGAACTACAGCTGTGAGCACATTCAGTCTCTTTTGATCCAAGTCCATACTATTCCCAAACAGCCCTAGTCAATGACTGAGCATGGTCTTGGCAGTGGTCCTGGTACATCTGCCCAGGACAGTACTCCACTAAGGGACATTCTTTGCTCCAGAGTTCCCTGTTGGTTGGTTGAGATTTCATCAGATCTGTATCACTGTTGAGACATCTCCTGCCCAATCCCTCTTATAGCTCATTTATCCTTTTGTAAGTATCAGATTTTCATTGTGATCTCAAGCCTCTTTGCCAGATCCTGCTTCTTTCAGCTCTTATCTTTTATATATATTGCCTTTCAATAAAGCTCTTGACTGTATTTATCTCAGAGTCTGCTTCCGAAGGAACATAGTATTTTACCTGAAAAAAGTTTGCTGTGGTTTATAATCTAATTCCCCTTTTACTCTCTTAAGTTCTTCAAGAAGCAGAGTTTGAGACTGAGGCTTACATCCAGACAGCTTATTTTGCTAAGTTATTCTAAAGAACAGGAGTGGACGCTGGACAGAATGAAACAGGTAATACACGGGTTGTTACTCAGATGGTCATTGTGAGCTACTGGAGCAAAGTACTACTAAATACCTGTTGAGGAGGTTGGTCAAACCTTTTCACAACTGTCTGCTGGAAGAATGGGAAAAGGGAGTTGATATAATTTGGATTCTCTCCTCACCCAAATCTCATGTTGAATTGTAATCCCCAGTGTTGGAGGATGGAGCTGGTGGAAGGTGATTGGATCATGGGAGTGGATTTCTCCCTAGCTGTTCTTGTGATAGCAAGTGAGTTCTCACCAGATCTGGTTGTTTAAAAGTCTGTAGCACCTCCCACTTCATTTTCTTCCTCCTACTCCTGCCATGTAGGATGTGCCTACTTCCTCTTCATCTTCTACCATGATTTTAAGTTTCCTGAGGCCTCCCAGCCATACTTCCTGTACAGCCTACAGAACCGTGTCAATCAAACCTCTTGTCTTTATAAATTGCCCAGTTTCAGGCATCTCTTTATAGTAGTGCAAGAACAGACTAATACAAGAGTGATTTTCATCACCCTCTGTCCCTCCTTGGTCAAAGGTTGCCCTTAGAGTGTTAACTCACTTGCACTGCCTGGTTTACCTGTGTATCCTTGTATCCAAATGACTGAGTGGATTACTGCTGGCAACCCAGGAGTGGGAGAGCAGATAATCCTTTGCCAGGAAGTGAGAGAGAGGAGGAACACCTGAAGCAAGATGCTATCATTTATAACTCTGTACAGCTGTTTGCTGCATTAATGGCTAATATAAAAAGGCAGTTCAAGACACTGTGAGGTGTGCCCCAAGGGGTGCCTAACATACCTTCCTTGGAAGCTTCATTACCCAGTCAAGGTAAGTTAAATTTCTCTTAAGAACTTCTGGCAATTTTCCATCTTTAAGCCTCTTTTCCCTGCATTAAGAAAATTTTGAAATAAATAAAATTATAAAGAACGATGTAATAGAACCCTATGTACACAGCTTTAACAACTGTCAATATTCCACTATTATTTCATCAATTACTCTCTCACCTTTTTTTCTGGTGTATTTTAAAGCAAATACAGTGCAATATATTAATTTTTATCTATAAGAACTTTAATATATGTCTCTATTGGATAAGAACTTTTAAATCTAATCACAATATCGTTATTACACTCGGCAAAATAAATGTAATCTAATGCCAACTTCATGTTCATTTTTTTCCTTTTTCCAGAATGCTTCTTATATAATTGCTTTATTTAAATTAGAATCTTAATATTGCATTTTGTTTGATTTTTTTAAATTTACTCTATAATATTGTGTGTTTGGGGGTGTGTGTGTGTGTGTGTATACCCAACATCCTATTTATTTGTTGAAGCAACAGCAACTGGATCACGTGTCCTGTGGAATTTCCTATACTGTCTCGCTGACTGTTAATGATTCCATGGTATTTGTATAAGATACTCCTCCACACCCGAGTTTTTAACCTGGGTATCCCAGACCTATAGAATTCAAGAATTCTGTAACTATGGATTGGATGAAAAAGCATCTTTATGTTCCCTGACCACTAACAGAAATTTAGCATTTCCTTTATGTAGGCAACAAATCTCAGAAGTATTAGCACTGCTATATATACTTCTATTTGTCATAAGTAAATAAGTAAACATTTCCATATAATAGTACAGTTGTTGCAGATACCTTGAAATGCTATTTTCCCTTATCATTATTTTGCTACTATTTTACATAAACATTTAACAGTGTATATTAATATGCCACTAGTATCTAAGTAATTGGTCTTCTTGTCCACAATCCTGGTTAGCCAACTAGGAACCAAACCTGAGCCTAATAATTATTTATCGACAACACCGTAACTTGGTTTGGATAGACCACATGAGAGTTCTCAACTTTGTTTGTTATTAAAAGGCAGTCTTTTGTAACACAAATAGTTACACAAGCTATGAATGTAGACCAAGGAAGTTCAAATGTATCTTACAGATGAGGTAAATACCATATTTGCTATTTAATGTAACTTCTTATTACTACAAGTAGATTGTGTACTTCCAGCTCTGAGCTCTGTGAGTAGCAGAAACTTTCTTGTTTATCTTTTTTCTTGGTACCCTTTGAACACTATCTCTGTTATGTAACAAAAGCTTTCACATACTAAGATATTAGCAGTGAAATTCAATTTTAGGGAGACTCTATATGTGTGAGAAAAATCTTGGAAATTTATGTGTTGAAATGGATTCTGATGTATTTCTTTTGACAAGTCTAAATCAGCTAAAAATTATCGCACCTAATCTGTGTCACTTGGAGATGAAGAAAATAAAAAGTAATGAAAAAATATTCTTTGTTAGAGAGAATTCCTTTTTTACTATTTTACTTAAAAATTTCTAGAAATTTTAAGTTGTTGAAAATCATTTATCAAGTTATAAGTGGCAAGAAAACATTGAGGATTCTCACTGTGCTTGTCTTTCCTTACATATAGTTCCTAGGTAAGTAATTTTATTTCTTTAGTAAGGAAAAGAAAACATGATAAAATGTTGAATTATTTCTACACAATAGTAATTTGAGTGTATATTTTATTATTTTCCCTCATATTTTAAAATTTTTTCAGTATTTAAAAAAAAAAACTAAAAATCAATGACACCATTGCTACCCTCAAGGTGCAATACAATAAAGAAGACAAGCAAGTAAAACACCAATGTGGAAAGTGTGTGACTCATGCTATGTTAGAGGGATAGACTATGTGCTATAAGAGCAGAGAGGTTGGTGCCTAACTGATAGGAACTAGGGAACAGCTTCCCAAAGTCATGGCTAGCAATTAAGAGATGACAAGGAGTTGATGAACTGGGAACCATAGGGTTGAGTTTCTGCTGAAGGCAGTAAGAAGGGTATTTACGAAGGAAAGACAGCGGAGAGAACATGATATTTTGGAAACTGGAAGGAATTTTTAATGTCTCAGGTTCAAAGCGTGTGTGAAGGAGTTGTGAGAGTGAGGCTAGAAAGGCAGGCAAGGGTGAGATTCTGACAGGAAGTAGATTCAACTCTCAGGAGTTTCAAGTTTATCATGGTTGATATTGGATAAAAAAGCATCTTTATGTTCCCTGACCACTAACAGAAATTTAGCATTTCCTTCATGTAGGCAACAAATCACAGAAGTATTAGCACTGCTATATAGACTTCTATTTGTCTTAAGTGAACAAGTAAATATTTCCATATTAGACATACTAAGTATTACCAGGTGTAGATTATAGACAGATCATTGTAGGGAGACCAAATAGCTTGGTCTTATAATAGGCTAGTTGAAAAGTGATTATCTGAATTAAGAAGTGAAGGAAGAAGGGAATAGGGGAGGAAATCAGACGTAGGAACCAAAAACTACAGGACTAATTACATGTGACTGTGAGGAACAGAAAGAATAAGCGGATGACTAGGTGAGTAATTTTGAATGAACTGGGACTTCTACTATTGTTTGACAAGTGTTACTAAAGGCACACAGTATAAATGTGACCTATTACCCTGCATATTTTTTGAAAGATTACCTTAAATATTTCAAATATTAACCAAAACTAGATTTCTAAGAAGTTACAATTTATTAATAATTATCAAGATTTAAGTACTATAATATTAATGAGTTGCTCTTGGCTACACTGTAAAATTCAGAATCCAAATGATAATTAATGAGACATTTTGACATCAACTGTTATTAAAATAATACCTGAAGGAAATAATTAAATGTATCTATGAGATAAAGAGCTCTTCCTCACCACATACTTTTTCAGAGTCATTCATTTAATGTTGAAATGCTCAGATTTATATTGACTCTAAATCAGGTGTTCTCAAAGTTTAGCCTGCATCAGGGTCACTTGAAGGCTGTTGAAACTCAGATTGCTGACCCAGAATTCTTAATTCAATAAATTTGGAGTAGGATTCAGGAACGTGCCTTTCTCAGAAGTTCTTACATGTTGTGGATGCTGATGGTCTAGAAACCACACTTTGAGAATCACTGTTGTAAAATATGTGAATTTATTTAGTCATGAATTCAACCATTATATAAAAATTTAGAATAAGTACCTACTATGTATCAAAACCTGGAAATAAAAATGTGGGGAAGCTACATTTCTTTTTTTAACTGGAGATGATTATTCTGAGTGAGTAAGTTTAGTTTACATCACAAATTAATCCAGTGTTTAGCTACTACTTGCACTTTCATATTTCTACAGTATTTTTATGTCACTCTAATTTTTCCCATATAGAATGAATCAGTATTTTATTTATCAAATCAAGACAATTATATTTAAAATGAAATGTAAAGCTATTTCACTAATTCTGAAAACTGAGATAGATCTGAAGATCTTACATTTATAAATAGTGATTGAGATACTGTATTAGCTTGCTGGGACTTCCTTTACAAAATCCCACAAACTGAGTGGTTTAAATGACGGAGACTTATTTCTCAGAGTTCTGGAGGTGGAAAGTCTAAGATCAAGGTGTTGGCAGGACTTACCTTCTGGTAAGGCTGCTTCTTTTGGCTTGCAGATGGCTGTCTTCACGCTGTGTCCTCATATGGCTTCTTCTCTGTGCCTGTGCTTTCCTGGTGTCTCTTTCTCATCAATCATTTTGGATTAGGGCCCCAAGGGTGGGGGCTTCATTTTAACTTGAGGAAGCCTTTGAAGGCCCTATCTCAAGTACAGTCACATGGATGAAGGCCCAACCTTATGACTTCATTTCACTTTAATTACCACTTCAAAGGCCCTATCTCTATACACACTTACATTCTGAGGTACTGTGGGTTGGGACTTCAACATACAAATTTTGGGTAAACGCAACTCATCCCATAACAGATATTCACAGTTGTTACAAGAAAGCATATCCTTGAAATACAACTTTAAAATTGCCCCCTTTGAATTTGTATCTAAAACATTCTCTTTTTTTTTTCCCTATGATCATTCCTTCCATAATCATATATTAAGCGCTACTACATTTCCAAGACTATCATAGGAGCCAAAGGAATAAAGGAAGCTTATTTTCTCTTCACGAAGGTTATTTCTAAATATTTATTTATAAGTTTCTCTATTTGTGAATTACAATGCATAGAAGGCATCTTTTGTTAAAGGGTCAGTTTCTTCAGAAGATCTAAAACAGTTCATTTAATTTATAATGAGATTGAACGATCATATAACTCACAATATAAACTAACCTAATCCCTATCTGGGCTAAGGATACATTTGATTTTCTTGATGCAAGTGGCAAAACAATTCACACAAGGTCACTCAAAGGAAGACTCCTCTATAAACAAACTACTTAGGGAGATGTGGACAGGGTTGAGAAAACAAATGAGATACACTGAGGTGCACCAAGCCTAACCATTACCACTCTTAGATCAGAAGGTTCAAAGGCAAGAAATTCTGGTATTGGAGCCTGCTAAAAACTGGAATGAATCATGGAGGAAGGGACATACAGTGAGAGCTGTATATGAGTGGGTGAGTTAAGCTACTCAGAAATAGGGCCCAAAGCAATGGAATAGTGAAAATATAACACTTAATGGCTCCCTCCTTCTGCCTTCTATTACCCTGATGTTGCCTTCTTTTATTCAAATCCCGTAAGAAGCCAGGTAAAAAGGGAACTTGAGTGATGTAGTCCACTGGGATTAGCAAAGAAAGAAGTAGAATACATGAAGAGAGGGGAGGGCCAATGAATAACAGCAAACAGCCAGCACAGAAGTTGCAGTGGGGCTGAGACTGCAGTCAGCACAGCCATTTGGATACGTTATTTACAGACAAGAATATGTGTGTGTCAAGTATTGTTGGTATAAAATAAGCTTGTATTCTTCTGCCTCTAAAATTGAATTGTGGAGAAGACTAAAAAATATGCACAATAGGTTACAAAGCCAAAGAGAATAAACAATCATGAACTAAATCATGTACCAAGGAAAAAAAAAAGTGGAGGCTTAGTCAAGAAGAGATCACTGGGGGTCACAAATTTATATTTTAACAAAAATCAATTGACCAATTTATTTAATGATGGCTTAACTAGTTACCTGAGCTTATTATGCTCAGTGTCATGGTAACTCGATGGTTGATGTAAGATATTTTCCCAGTCCTTGTGAGGATACGCCCTACTGGAATCTATTTCTTTGAGAAGCCTTTGACAGTAAAGTCTTGGCAGTATTCTCAGAGTGACCAAGTCTTTCTATCTTTGGAAAGAGTTATACAGTTTCAGAAACTGCTAAGGTAGCTGCATGGTACTTGAACTCTACACTTGGGTGGTGTAAATATGTTACCTGACAAGATAAATGAATACCATAGAATAATAGGAAATCACCAAGTTTTTTTCCTCCAACTTATTTTAAGTTCAGGGGTACATGTGCAGGATGCACAGGTTTGTTACATAGGTAAACGTGTACAATGGCTACACAAATCATCTCGTCACCTAGGTATTATGTCCAGCATCCATTAGCTAGTCTTCCTGATGCTTTCCTCCTCCCAATCCCCACCCTCCAACAGGCCCCAGTGTTTGTTATTCTCCTCTAAGTAAGTGTCCACGTGTTCTCATCATTCAGCTCTCACTATTAGTAAGAACATACAATATTTGGTTTTCTGTTACTGCATTAGTTTGCTGAGAATAATGGCTTCCAGCTCCATCTACGTCCCCACAAAGGACATGATCTCATTCCTTTTAATGGCTACATAGCATTCCATGGTGAATACATTCTACATTTTCTTTATCCAGTCTATCATTGATGGGCATTTAGGTTGATTCCACATCTTTGCTATTGTAAACTGTGCTGCAGTGAACATATGCATGCATGTATCTTTATAATAGAGTGGTTTGTATTCCGTTGGGTATATACCCAGTAATAGAGTTGTTGGGTCAAATGGTATTTCTGCCTCTAGGTCTTCAAGGAATTGCCACACTGTTTTCCACATCAGTTGAATTAATATATACTCCCACCAACTGTGTAAAAGCATTCCTTTTTCTCCACAACCTTGCCAGCATCTGTTGTTTTTTTGACTTTTTAATGAGAGCCATTCTGACCAAGTATTTATGTATATAGAAAAGCAAAAATTAGAAATATCTTCATAAAATATTTTTACCTCATTTATCAAAATAGTTGGAGCAATTATAAATAAGAGAAAATCCACCATCTGATTAATTTACTCTTATCTTTGCACAGTTTCTGGGCTTTCTAAAATGCAACATATTGTTATTGATAAAACATTTCATATTTTAAACAAGTTCTACAACTTTATCTCCTCTGACAAATATTTCTAAGTTCAATCTAACTGAACCATAAGCACTAGAACTCATTATTTCCTTAGTGAATCATTTAGACAAATATATATCACCGCTGGAAATAATTAGCTAAATTACTAGATTTAATTCTATTGGTATAATTGTCATCTCTCTTTTCAATTATTTGTAGTCATTATTTTATTTTTATTTTGCTAAGTTTTAAATTGGAAAAGGACAAGATATGTTGGAAACAGTGATTAATCCTGCAGGCTTGCAGTAGATTCCACGGATTTGAGCTTTGTCTCTTTCCGTGCTGTTTATCTTAATGAAGCTGTTCAACTTCTACAAACTTTACCTTCTTTATCTGTAAAATGAGGAATAATAACAATATCTCTGCAAGAATTATTATGAGGAGTGCATGAAAAATGTATCTTGATTGGTCAGCAATTTAAATATTTTAATTATTGCTATTGTTAGTACATATAGGATGTTTATATCACTGGATGATATCAATCACAAACAATGCAATATGCAGCGTTCTCATACTCTAGACTGACATGCTACTTAATTTAGTTTAGAATGTGCCTATGAATAACAGTAAATTAAATATTTTAGATTTAATAGTTCTCTTTTACAATTATTGATTTTTAAAATAATTTATAATTGGTGAATTGAGAAATAAGATTTTAATATTAAATAGTCCATCTTATGAAAAGCATATAATAGCTTAGTAATTTGGGTGACATTTTAGAGAAAATAAATTCCTAAATGTTAAGAGTTTCCTGTCTGGGCATAGTGGCTCATATCTGTAATCTCAGTACTTCAGGAGGCTGAGGTGGGAGAATCATTTGAGGCCAGGAATTTGAGACCAGCCTGGGCAACATAGCATGACCCCATCTTTACAAAAACTAAAATAGAAAAATTACCCAGGCATGGTGGCACATGCCAGTTGTCCCAGCTACTTGGGAGGCTGAAGTGGGAAGATCACTTGAACCCAGGAGTTGGAGGCTGTAGTGAGCTGTGACTCCACCATTGCTCTCCAGCCTGGACAACAGAGTTAGGCTCTGTCTCTAAGAAACATTTTTCAAAAAAGTTTCCTCTAGTCAAATTCTGAGACGTTCTAAAAAATCAACATTTCCATCTGTTCTTTCATTAGTGAAGCAGGTGGTGTATGTAATATCCAAGGTGAAGTAAAAATCATTTGGGCTTTCAAAAACTCTAATATGAGTTTATAAGAAATTACTACTTCTGTTTAGTGAATTTTTAAAATTGAAGATAAACAATTATAGACATAGATATTTTATTTTGCCTCCGTAAAAACAGTGGAAGACTTTAGGTCATTTGTGCCTAATCCCATGTATTTAAAAAGTAGACCTTCCAAGGAAAGATGATTCTAGATATCAGAAATTCATATCCACAACTAGTATTCCTTGGCTTTTCTAGTATACTTTACTGCATTCTTCATGTTGTACATAACATACACACACAGACACCCAAGTGAAAGTTGCTTAAACATTAAAGAAGAATTATTGGTTTTCATAAGTCGGTAACTCTGGAAGCCCATTTACTTTCTGAGTTGGTTTTGATTCAACAACCTCATGGTATTTTACAGCCCCAGTTTTTTGGTATTTGTATTCTCCCATTGTCAACTTCATCTTTGAGCTTTCTTCATGATGACAGAATTGCTGCAGCAATTCTAGTGTTTATAACCATATATCATCCTGAGATAAGAGCATTTCTTCCCAGCATTCTAAGCAAGAGTCCTAAAATTCACTTGTCAAAGTTCAGCTTCTGATTGGATCAGTTAAGATCACCTTCATACCTTTGAAGTAACCACTATACAGGGGATTAGGAATGTACTGATCGATTTAGGTCAATCAGATGCCATGCTCTCAAGTTTAACTTTTCTTATAATACCTGGGCTACGTAGTGGAATGGTATACATCCAAACTGAACTTCATAATGCTCTTAGGAAGGAGAAAGGAGTCAATAGGTGCTGACTAGGTGGCCAGTTAATCCACTGCAAGCACTTTTTTCAAAGTCAGAAAAGAGAATCACAAAAGTCACAGAACCTAATCTCAGAGATTTTGCTAATATCACTATATCTTAAATTACATCTATAAATAAGTTAAAGCATATCTAAAGAATGTGTCTACTAATGTTCAGTAATTACTTAACTTTTTCTTTCTCAAAGCAAGACTGTATTACCAAGGATTATCTATTTTTTTATGTAGATCTTATTGAAGTGTATAGGTCTTGGGATGCAAAAGTCTTAAATGACTGTGGCCAAGTGTATATTGGGCAATATGTTGCAGTGGAGTGTATCATTAATTACAGAAATTGGGTACTTTATAAAAAAAAAACCAAATAACATAGTAGAAAAATCTGCTAAAAATATCCACTCCTAATGGCAGCTGGGAGACACTTGTCATGTGAATCCATTATGCTCAGTTCAGATACCTTTTCATCTGGAAGCATGGTAATATTGGATTTCTAGATCTGGTTTAATACTGGATGGTTTAAGAATGCTAAAGCATAACATATGTGAAAGTTACATATGGTTTTATCTTTCCCATTTCTCTGGTGCCATCAATAACCACATCTCCTATTTCAAATAGACCTCCAGGACTGACAACTAACTGTGCTGAAGAGGGAAGGATGAGTTAACATTCCTCTTTTGTTTTTGGTTTTAGCACAACCTCTCTGGATGAGTTGAGGCAAAACTTCAGTTAGAAGAGGCTTGAGAATATCGGAGCAATACACAATACATATTAGTCAAGGTTTTCCAGGTAGAGCCAATAGGTACTGAATAGAACCTGTGTATATTATAAGGAATTGGCTCATGCAATTATGGAGGCTGGTGAGTCCCCAGATCTGTCGGTGGCAAGCTAGAGACCCTGGAGAGCTGACGGTTTTGTTCTAATTGAGTATGCAGGCCTGAGAACCCCGTGTAGTTCTAGTATGAGGGCTCTTAGGTTTGAGACCCAGGAAGATCCAATGTTTCAATTTGAATCAGAAGGCAGGAAAAAACCCATATTCCAACTCAAAGGCAGTCAGGCAAGAATACTTCTCTTACTCAAGAAAGGGTTAGCCTTCTTGGTCTATTCAGGACTTTAACTGATTGGGTGAGTCCATTGGGTGGGGGCCCACCCACATTATAGGGAGGACAATCTGATTTTCTCAATCTACCTATTCAAATATAAATCTCATCCAGAAACACCTTCCAGACACATCTGGAATGGTGTTTGACCAAATGTCTGGGCATCCCATGAGCTACTCAAGTTGACACATAAAATTAACCTTCACACAATATAAGCTCAGGATGGTTTGTGTGAAAATTTAACAGATGCTGTAAATTCTTCTATAGGGACTGAACAAACAATTTTGTTCGATTCAAATGAACAAGATATAAAGCTTTGCTCCAAATCTTTCAAGGCTTTAGAGTCAAAATTCTTCAGTTCTTTATACATTTTTACCCACATGTAATAATTTACACAGAACAAATAAGCATGGGTTTGTATATGACTGTATTTGGAGGAAAGAATTAGAAGGATTAAGGATATAGAAAACATTATTTGGCCTAGAAAGGAGTTCCAAAAAGACACCTTGAGAATGGCATATCTTCAGGCCAAACTATGCTTAAAACTTTCCAGAAAGTCTACTGGTGCTAATATTTCTTAAAATATCCCAGAAGAACAGGCTTAGACAATAATTTGATAGTCAAAGTATTGCATATTATACATAAAAGGAGTTACTATTAAGTTAGGCTATGCATGAGTGATTTACATGAAGAAGAAAGGGCTTGGCAATAGTGAATGCTTGGTTGGAGGTTGGAGAAGTGCAGAGAAAGACCCCGTTGACTGCATCTGAACCTATGCACAGAAGGGCAGCAGCCAGTAATTGAGAGAGCCCTTTTTCTTAAGGATTCCATGAAACAAGGAAGCTAGTGTCAGTTCAGGGCTTTGGTCTGAAATGTAACTGAGAGAGAGAGAGAGAGAGGTATATTCTACTTGTTTATTTTTTCTAAGCAACACAGCATGACACAGACATAGTGAAGACTGAAGGAAATTCAGTGTCATTTTGTTCCCTAGTGAGTTTGGAGCTTTGTAAGCAACAAGAGAGGTTACCCTTATCTGTAAATAGTACTTTTATGGAGGGCAGACACAGCAGCAGCAGTGTGAGAGGCCACCCTCAGAGTACTTTGATAGAGAGCAAATTTCAGGGAGATGCTGGACTAAGACCAGAGAATTGTTTGTAAGCTTATACGAGACAAAACAACAGTGGGAGAAGACTGGGTGGGGATGCTGGATATTTTTTATGGACAGATGGAATCATAATCCAGTGGTATTTGAGTTGTTGCTGTTAATAAGATTACTTCATATTGGCAAGGGATATATTCAGTCGCCCATTTTTTAGCTTTATGATCGTAAAATGCTAAGGAAATAAGTATAAAAGAGACAATGAACCTCAAGGCAAATAATACTTGTACTTACGCTCTGCATATCAAGAGAACTCTGTTTTCCTATTACATTACTTCCATGTCAGTGATTTCTAATGTCAGTTGTGAAAAGGATCATGGATTACTTACCTTTAGTTTAGAGGTTAGTTTGATTGCCTGAGGCATGGAGAATAAGTGAATAAAAGAAATCCCAGGAATTCTCTTTCATACCATGGGAAGCTAGCATTTGATATGGAAACCTTTAGAGAATAATTTTTCAGATTGCTTAACATCATTAGAGATGAGAAATAGTTACTTATGAGAAAAACATGGAATATATTTGATGGGTTGGCATAAATGGCTTCTCTACATGGCCTTAATTCTGATGTCTTTTAATGTTTTAAGTAGATTTTTTTTTTAGTAAATTGCGATATGTGAACTATGTAATAGTCTTCCAACACATTTCTTGTTTTGCTTATTTTAGAAATGTGGGTTTCAGGTATTCAGACAAGAACTGTCTGGAAAATGGATCATATTTTCTATGGAGTTGCTAAAAAACACATACAGCATTAGTGCTTTGAGTATAAATAAATTATGGAAATTGATGGTATTGGTTCAGACTGGTTATTTAGACCCTGAAAATTTTCTTCTCTCATGTTCATTGCCTCTTGACTTCAACTTTGTTTTAGAACTGGTTTTGACACAAGAGAAGAAAGAGTAAAATCTTTTATTCAGTAGATTGAAGCTCAATATGATCATAATGACCAAGAATCTAGCTCTCATCTTTTACTTATTTCTGAAAATTAAATTTCTGGCTTGTTCATGCTAATAGCTTACATGAATTAATTAAATTAACTGATTTTTCAAGGATGCAGACATGTTCAAACTCTCTACCTCAGTAACATCATGACATCCAAGTCAGTAACTCTGAAATTGTCTTTAACTCTACCTTCTACCTTATACCTTCTATCCCACATTTAGTTGTTTGCCAAGTTCTGCATTTTTAATGTTCTCATGAACACTGTCAGTGTTTTGCCCATATTCCCTTGGGTTTTCCTGACCTTTCCACGGACAATGACTTGGTTTCCAAAGGCCATTTTGGTTTAATATTTATTATCTTTGCAGCCCTCATGTTGTTGAATCCATTTTACCCTTCCGGTACTGAATCCACTTCACAAAATAAGAGTTGGAATGAAGAGATAAAGAATAGAGGTTCCTGGGAATTAGCGTCCTTCTGGAAGAAGCCCTCAATTGCTAAATAGCATATTGTCTGAAGGCTTGCTCTTAAGAGAGCTCCAGAGTTATACACTTCTTCAATTGTTTTTCCATAGCACTCTTCCTCTACGTTTGTTCGATTTGATTATAGAACATCTGTTAGATCTTCTCTTTTGCCTCCTCTCAACTGCTCCAGCAAAGGAACTATCTCTGAATTTCCATGATCTTGGGCTGAACTGCTCATGATGGGCCTTCAACAAATTGTCTACTGAAACGAACTGGGATTATCCTTTGTGTCACCTAAATCTCTTAATCACCCTTTTTAGTCCTCTCTTTTCTCTAGACTTGTGGGGTATTTGACCCTGCCTAGACCATAAGATTTTCTTTCAGGGAATGGACTCTTGTGCCTGAAATTCAAACTCATGACTTTTGCTTTCTAATTGATGACAGGCTTTTTTCATTTGTTTTTCTGATTTTCACTCTCCTGGCTAGTCTTCCAAAAAAAAAAAAAAAAAAAAGAAAAGAAAAAAAGAAGACAGAAATGAATTAAGAAGAAAGTGAACGAGAAAAAAAATCAGAGAAAAGGAGAAAATAAATGAACTAAATGAGAGGGAGATACTGGGGAGAAGGAAGGAAGAAGTAAAACGACAGGAAAATTAAAATAGAGAAGAATGTTGAGAGTTCATGTTAGATGTTCTTTCACTTTTCAGTAAAGTTGGAGAGAAAAATCAATTGCTGAGATAAAGAATTAAGAAGATACAGGTTTGACTGGAGTGGAAAAGACTTCAGAAACCTGAAGAGGAAAACAGTGCAGATAGATAATCAGCAGTGAGGTCACAGTACTGGCATTTCTTCAATCAGGAAACAATTACAAAGCATCTATTATGTAACCTGTCCCATACTAAGCATGATTGAGATAAAGAATACACGTCCATTACTTTATATCACTATTTTCATTCTAGTATTTTGGCCAAGTTTACCCCCCAAGACATCTAAATAATACTATTAGTCAAAAATATGAAAACACTTATTTAAAAAGCAAAACATAGTCAAATATTTAAGCCTTGAAAGTAAGCATTCCTCCATAACATAGAGCTGCTACCAATGTCAGAATCTATTATTTTGCTATTTTGTTGTCCAGTAAAAAGAAAAATACCTCTAGCAATATCACTTTCTTTATTATCTTTTCTGATGTTATCCAGAAAGCAAGATATTGAGTCATTGTCCCAAAGCAGAAAAAAATACCTGCTGAGGTCTGCTCAGAGGTTTACAATATATTCTAAAGTAAAGTGTAATTTTATAACTAGAGTCTTTTAACTCAATTTCACAATCCCATGAACTTTTAGGCCTATGGCAAAAATCTTAATCTACTGATTCAGATTTTAAATTCAATCATAATCTTACATTCTTCTTTCATATGACATTTCTTTAGCACTTTAAAAGTTTTTCCCAAGAAGTAAGACAATACTATATATCAAAATTACTATTTATACTTTAAACCTTGTGCAAAGTATAGACAATGTACCTAAGTAAAAGGGTGGAATTGGCATCTGACACACCTGAAATAAATTTATTTTCTGTCACTTATTAGCTGTGACCTCAAGCTATTTAATCTTGTTATATTTTAGATTCTGCTCCCAAAATTGGGGAAATGGAGTAATGTTAAGAACTAAATGAATTAACAGATAGAAAACTAATAAAAAAAAAAGTGGCTGGTAATAGCACAAAGTTGATAAATGTTAACAATTTATACTGAATATTTGATTTTCTTTTAGTTTGTTTTAAACTGTTCATTATGTGGCCTATTTTCCTATACACTGACAATTTCCAACCTAAAACCCTTGGTGAGGGGGTCTACTTTCTTATATAGCAACTTAAATGCCAAGAATTTATGAAGCTTGTCTTGCCTCTCTTGCAGTTAGGCTTGGAAACCAAGTGGCATGTGACCTATACTTTGAATTGAGATAATGTTGCAAAGAAATATTCACAGAAGTGAATCTTGTTTGCAGAAGGAAAAGACAGCCATTGCAGTGACAACCACCTTCCAGGGGCAGCAAAAGCAGGAGTCCCAGCAGTGAAATTTAGAATTGTTAGTGGTGCTTCCTGTGGCTTTGAATGTGTTTCAGCAATGGCGACAGTGGCAAGAAAAGTGGCAAGCTCATAAAGTATCATTTTGGTTGCTGCTCTACCTGTGTGACTGCTAAGCCTGATTCTCTAATACCATTGGAATTATTTCAAAACATGCCCTCTCTTGAATCAGCTAGTGTTAGTTTTTGTTGCTTTCAATGAAGGTTCATTGAAAATGAATTCATATAAAATTGGGACCAGAAATATCTGCAAACAACAAGCCTAAGGAAAAATTATATTGGAGGGTTGAGAAGTCTAGGATTTGTTAACGGGCTTGGAGGAAGAAAAAAATCTAGTATTAAAGGAAGGAACTTTGGTAGTCGATGTCAGGTACCCAAGGCACTAATTAAATTATCCCCTGTGGTCATCTACTATGAAATAACCATTAAAAGAAAGGCTGTGAGAGACCCAGTGGCTGTTACAGTATAGTATGAAGGGCAATTCAATTAGTATGAAAGACTTTTGTTTCTGAATATATGGACATCCTAAAAAAAGAGAATGCTTTTCTTAAATTCCAAAATTCTTAGATTAAGGCACAGACTGTAAGGGAATTTCTATGCCCATACTGATAGAAAAAAGAATAACATCTTTTGCTACACAGAGCTAAGATACTGAAAACAAAATATAAGCTTGAGCTTATATATTACTGAATTGTGTTGAGTGAATTCATTGTTCATACTTTTATTAGAGCATGCAAAACACTGTCCAGATACAAAGATAAATTAAATAGGTCTTGCTTTTTAGTACAGAGAGGCACAAACAATCATAGTTGTATAATCACCCAGATGAACCCATCTGTTTTCATTAGGATTACATTTGCCTGCAACCACAAATCCAACAAGTGTAGTTTGTACCTATACCGAGAAGTCCCGAGGTAAGCAGTGGTCAATGTGTTCAAAGCTCTGTGGTGTCAGAGCCTATGGCTCTGTGTTTCACTTTGATATTCCCTCATGTCAAAGGATGGCCACTGCAATTCTTACCTCTTCATTTATGTTCAAGGTAGGGTCATGTTAAGAAAAAAGGGGCTAAATCTGTGTATTTCCTCTTTTGTCAAGATAGTAAACGTTTTCTAAGAAATACCATCAATCTTACACACTTCTGCTAAGGTACCATAGTTAGAACTGAGTCGTGTGTGTGTCCACCCTGACAATAAGAAAGTAGAGAAAATAACAGGGAAGGTTTGTCATGATGTATTTCATTGGAGTAGACACATGGCTCTCTGAATTAAAGTGAGAGTGTTAGCAAGAATGAGGTAATGAATGAATATTAAGTTGTCAACTAATAAGGTATGCCACATTATCCTGTATTTATTTTGCCAGATTCTGAGTGTATGATTGGAATACGTATTTTTAGTAACTCGCAGCATGTCCATTTATTCATCTAAACGGTAGAATAGAGGTCACTATGTTAGAAAGGACCAAACATAGTCTGTGGTGCTTTCCTTTCCCAGCAAGATAATAAATTGAAATCAATACCCTATCCCTGGAGAAAATATCATTACCAAAGTCGTGAAAGAAACCCGAGATACAATAATTTGCCCTTTTCTTTGGAAAGGGTCTATTGGCATTCCTCAGACCACTGATATCCCCCACTTCTACCAAATTCCACTGATGTGGTAGACTCCTGATTTTTTGTGGAATATATTTTCTCTCTTCTGGAGCTGGTTTGTCTCACCAACGTTTCCAATGGGATTGTCTCTTACTGCTTTTCAGGCTTCTTTAGCATAATGTCATTAATGTATAAGTAAACATTGCTCAGTTCTATGCAGTGTCCTGGGGCTCCACGTCCCTTCACGCTACATTATAAGAGTGTGAGTGAGAGTTAACAGAGATGAAGGACAAGAGTTTAAGTGTATATGTCAGTAGTCACATCAGTGTGCTTACCTTTGCTTTAGGTTTGAGAGCCTGATGAACCAGTCACCCGAGTGTTTGTGTGTGTGTGTGTGAGTGTGTGATTATCTGTGTGTTTGTAAAGACAACTCTATATAGTTACTGATTTATATCTATCCATTTTTTCATAAGTTATTTAGGTTTTGAATTACCCTTCCTAAAGGAAAAACATATTGTATTTTTAATTAGATTGGTTATTAGGCCAGCCCATATAGGCCAACTTAGTGTTACTATTAGACTATGACGTACATATAGTGTGATTGCCCTAATGAGGATTTTAGGTGTTATGAAAAGGAAACCATGAAATGCAGTGGAAGAAAAAAAAAAGCGGCATCTTTCTATCTTTAGGTCTTTGAAAAAAAAAATAAAAGAACCAAAACTGTTTCTATTCTACTTCCTAGTTATTGATGTGTGGCACTATCCAACTTTACTGTGAGATACAAAGGTATACAAATTCCAAAATTTATTGACTTTTAAAAATTAACTTGCACTTATATTTATAGGGCTGTATATTAGCAAATACAGCCCTATAAATATAAGTGCAAGTTAATTTTTAAAAGTCAATAAATTGACTTCAGTAAATGTGAAGATGCTTTACGTTTGAGTTGATAAAGCGCTATGTTGGTAGGCTGGCTCTGCCTATAGGTCTGCCCCCAAGGTTGGTTCACCAGACCACTTCTGCTTTCTACAGCTTCTTCTTTTCTCCAATTCTAAATACATAGATAATTCTGAAACTTTATCTTCTGGAGATTCCTTTGGTGGCACAGCTTGGCTTCTAAGAATTGGGAGAGTGGGTAAAGGTAAATGGTTAACATTTTGGGGTTATCTGTACATTGGGTTTTAGTGAAATGGAGACCTGTTAAAAAAACAACAACAACATTATCTTCATTATTAAGCAGATATTGTCATTAGAAAGTACTAGTAGTTTTATTCAGGGGCTACTGATACCCTAGGAACTACAAGAAAGCATATTGGGGACCTCTGCAAGGCAGAGAGGGAAAAGAGAAGAAGGCTGTTCAGTGAGTAGGCCTCCAGCTCTCTTCTTTGCTTAAAGACTTTTCCAGAGCACTAGATGATATTTAATGCCCATCCCAATTCTGAAATTCAGTAGCTTGATATTTACAAACTCATCACTTATAAAATCTTAATTTTTTGAAATGTGTATGATATTTTGAGAGTATTAAAAATATTTGGTGAATTTGAGAGAAATTAAATAAAATGTATTTTAAAGTTTGATTATTTTTATTTATAATTAAAATCAATAATAGATAAGTACACTGAATTTTAGAACAAAATAAGAGTTTTTTTTTTTTCTTCCAAGACTTGATAGATTAAGGCAGCATTAAATCCCTATTCCACCATTTCCTAGCAATATGAACTGGAAAATTGTCTTGAACTTTTTATTCTTTAATTTCCTCATCTGTAAAATGAAGATAATAATGGTATCTATTTAGTGGTAGTAAAAAAAAAATCGTAAGACATTTAAAAGCTTTAGGAGAGTGGCTGAAAGCTAGCAAGCACTCAATATAAATTATAATTTTTATTATTGCTTATAGTGAAATTATCAACGATATGGCTTGACCACTGAAAATTAAAATGACTAATTTATGCAATTGCAAAAAAAATTGAACATCTAGAATAGTTTGAAGGAGAAATGCAAAAAAGAAAACAGATGGGCAATATCCAGTAAGAAAATTTTGCTCGGTATTGCCCATCTGCCTCTCTCTGCCTGCATGCTTTGCAGTAATATAAATTTTCAAAGAGCCAAGTAATATAATTCTCAATCTAGTTTAATTTGTGTTTGCACTTCATTGGCTACTGGCAAGGGAATGGTTAGATTCAGATTTGATGATAATGCCACATAGTCCTCATGTTTATCCCATGAGAGGCAAAGCTGTACAAAAGATTAAAATTAGTAGGAGGCAATTATTCTCCTTATTAATCAATTCTAGACACATTTGGCAGCTTTTCTCTTGCAACAGAAGTACTATTCAAATAAAGGTGGTAGAGACTCCTTTCAAAAATGCTATTTTAATTGAAAGCGTCAAGCTCTCTTTAGTAGACCATAACCTTCTTTGCCTAAGAATGTGTTAAGATTAGTATTTTTCATTTGAAAATCACACAGTTTTCTAAAAGCACAGTCATTATTCATTCTCTTATTACCTTAAAGGATGCTTCTTCACAGGGAAAATAAATAGAAGCTTATTTGATTCAGGAATTACGAAATAATGCACTTTCCTCCTAACGAAAAAAGTTGGTATTGTTTTGATTTCTTTTAATAAGTGGCCATTCATGCAGATCCAGGTTAGAAATTGGATGATGGTTTTCATAAAGGCAAGACTGAAATAAAGCTTCTGTGTTTAGTAAGTGGTTACCAGTTTTTGCAGAAATAAAGGTAGAGATTAAGTCTATGGATTACCAGGCCACATAATCATTTTTCTGTTTCAAGAAGTCGATTCAAACAGGCACTTGGGAATGAAAAATAAAAACCAGTAATTTTTGGTTTACTTGTAATCCAGAAGGGGAAAGTGTGCTGAAGCCTTTTCTTCTGCTTTTACTGGGATAATTCTTAGTAGGGATAGGAATGTACAGATAGGAAGGTAAGGATAGAAATGCTCTACTGCGATCAAAGACCCCAACACCTCAAGGTCTAATAGCAGCAAATGTTTACGCTACATGTCACTTAAAACAGCATAGGACCCGGGTACTGCCTTCTTTGGACTATTGCTAGTATCCGTGATAGAGAGGGGAACAGAATGCTGAAGTACATAGAAGTGCCAAATACCGTGTTTCTTATTTCACTGGCCAAAACAAGTCACTTGGCAAGTGAGGGTTTAAATCAGGGAATTGTAATGTCCTCACTGGTAGGGTCAATGAATTACCTCTTTCAGCAAATACAACTAAAAGAGGCCTTGTCAAATCCCCTCCAGACCTGCATCTGAAAAGTAGGAGGAGAGAAAAATTCTAGTTGTGTTAGGTTGATCATTTTTCTAGCGCAGGAAGAGAGAAAAGATCCCATAAGAAGTAAAAAACTGGAAACTGATCTTTATCCTGAGTAGTACCTGTAGCCATCTCCAAATTACTCTGGTTAAGAGTGTTTTGAGATGCTATGTCCTGACATGAACAGGGTGCTTCAATTTTTTAAGGGCAATTTACTCACTAACTTAAAATTAAGAGTCTGTAAAATCATTTTCTTTCTCAATACCTCTTTTAAGTGTTCTTTTAGTTGCAAATTACAATGAATCCACAAGTATTTCATAATTCATTTTATATTTCTTGTCATAATTTTTGCCTCTATGTAGATAATGGATATATTTTGATTCTAATTGAATTATAATGATGTAAGGTAAAATAGGTTGGTAGGACATTTGGCTTCTAAAGAATATTATTTGACACTTAAGATATAAATTTCAATCCTATTTTTCTCCCTCAGAGGAGTGTTGATTCAGGAAACCATTCTATATTCTTAAACTTCTAAGTCAGGGTTAATGATGTATTTTATGTTTCATACAAGGTTTTCATCTACTGCAGAAGTTTTGTAAAACTGTCCTAAAGAAAAGAATTTCTTGTACAATGGTAAAAGCTGTTCTATGGTATGTGTTATCAATTACATTCATAACTAGGAGCTCATTAATTATTTTTTGAAATGTTTTTATCTCTTTATGACAACCTTCTCCTAATTATAAATTAAAATCCTCACTGTCTCTTCTGGTACACTTCTATATTTCTCAGTTTCCTGTCTTTTCTCCGTGAGAAGAGGAGATAATTATCTGGTTGATAAACTGGGGAATAGGAATTGGGAATGCAATGCTGTGGCTTTGCTATTTCTGATATTTAACTGCTTGTTCAGGTCCTGTGCTCCATAAATAAGTTTTCTTTGGGTGGGGCTCTGTGGAGTGGTGAGGGTGATGCTTGTAGTTTCCTGGAATTGACTGCTAGTTGGTGAGAGTGCCCCACTCTGGGATCTGGTATTGAAAAGCTCTCCTGGTTATACAACAGTACTATGGTATTTTTCAAGAATACGATGGAATATACTGATTATTGATTTTAAATAACCTTTTTAAAAGGTTATTTAAAAATCATTATATGAATGCATGCATATTGTTTAAAAAGCCCTTAATTGTGTAGAAACATATTTATTAAAACACAAAAATTGCTCATTAATAACACTTCCAGCCTTATATGCAACCATCAGAAAAATCTGGAACATATAGATATAGCTTTGTATTCCTAATTTTAATGTTAACATATATATTTCTTAGTAACTTAAAAATGTTTTTAATTTTGTCGCTACATAGTGGGTGCATCTATCTATGAAGTACATGAGATGTTTTGGTACAGTCATGCAATGAATAATAATCACATCATGGAAAATTGGGTATCAATTTCCTCAAGCATTTATCCTTTGTGTTACAAACAATTCAATTATATTGTTTTAGTTATTTTAAAATGTACAGTTAAATTTTTATTGACCAAAGTCAAACTATTTTTTGTATACGTCAACCATCTCCATCTCCCCATGCCCCATCACCCCCTACTACCCTTCCAAGCCTCTGGTAATTATCCTTCTATTTTCTACCTCCATGACTTTAATTGTTTTGATTTTTAGGCCCCATAAGTGAGAACATGCAAAGTTTATCTTTCTATGCCTGGCTTATTTCACTTAACATAATGACCTCCAGTTCCATCCATATTGTTGCAAATAACAGGATCTCATTCTTTTATACAGATGGATAGTATTCCATTGTGTATCTGTACCACATTTTCTTCATCCACTCATCTGTTATCCACACTTTGATTGCTTCTAAATTTTGCCTAGTGCAAACCATCCTTGCATTCCTGGGATAAATCCCACTTGGTCATGATGAATGATTATTTTAAGATATTACTGAATTTGGTTTGCTAGTATTTTGTTGAGGATTTTTACGTCAATATTAATCAGGGTTGTTAGCCTGTGGTTTCCTTACTTTGAGGTCTCTGTGTCTGGTTTTGATATGAGGGTAATACTGGCCACCTAAGAATGAGTTTGGAAGTATTCCTTCTTCTGTTTTTCAGAACAGTTTCAGTATGACTGATATTAGTCCTTTTTTAAGTGTTTGGTAGAAACAGCATTGAAATCATCGGGTTCCAGGCTTTTCTTTTTTGGAGAACTTTTATAATGGCTTTATTCTTGTTACTTACTATTGGTCTGTTGAGGTTTTGGATTTCATTGTGGTTCAATTATGATAGCTTGCATGTGTCTAGGAATTTATCCACTTCTAGATTTTCCAATAAAAAGTTCAAAAAAACAAACTTTTTATTTATGGACCTTTTGCATTGTGTTCATTTCAAATTCATTTATTTCTACTCTGATTTTATTGTTTTCTTTTATTAATTTTTATTTGGTTTTCTCTTACTTTTCTAGTTCTTTAAGATTCATCATTAGGTAATTTCTTTGAAATTTTTCTTCTTTCTTGATGTAGGCATTTATAGATATAAATTTTCCTCTTAGTACTGCTTTCACTATAACCCATAGGTTTTGGTATGTTGTATTACCATTATCATTTATTTTAAGAAAATTTTCAATTTTATTCTTAATTCCTTTATTGACCCACTAGTCATTCAGGAGCATATTGTTTAATTGTCATGTATTTGTATAGTTTATAAAATTCCTCCTGTTATTTATTTATAGTTTTATTTCATTGAGGTCAGAGGAAATGCTTGATATTATTTCATGGTTTTTAATATTTTAAGACTTATTTTTTGACTTAACTTTTGGTCTATCCTTAAGAATGATTCATGTGCTGAAGAGAAAAAATGTGTATTATGCATCCTTTGGATGATATATATCACATCAGTTTGTTCTGTAGTACAGATTAAATCCAATGTTTCTTTGTTGATTTTCTTTCTTAGAGATCTGTCCAATGCTTAAAGTGCGGTGTTAAGGTCTCTAGCTATTATTGTATTGGGATCTATATTTTCTCTCTTTAGTGCCAATAATGTTTGCTTTATATATCTGATTGCTCCAGAGTTGGGTGCATGTATATTTAAAATTGTTATATCTTCTTCCTCAATTGATCCCTTTATAATTATATAATGACCTTTTTGTCTCTTCTTACAGTTTTCCTCTTGATATCTACTTTTGTCTCATATAAGTATAGCTATTTCTGCTCTTTTTTGGTTTCTATCGGCATGGAATATCTTTCCCTCCCTTTATTTTCAGTCTATGTGCCTCTTTATAGGTGAAGTGTGTTTCTTGTAGGCAACAGATCATTAGATCTTTTTAAAAATCCTTTCCACACTCTATGTCTTTTGGTTGGAGAGTTTAGTCCACTTACATTCAATATTGTTATTGATAAATAGGGTCTTACACCTGCCATTTTTGTTATTTGTTTTCTGGTTGTTTTGCAGGATTCTCTGCTTTCTTTCTTTCCTTCCTAACCTTTTTAAAGTGAAGGTGATTTTCTCTGGTGGTATGTTTTCATTCCCTCTTTTTATTTTCTGTGTATCCTTTGGATGTTTTTCAGTTTGAGGTTACCATGAGACTTGCAAATATTATCTTATAACCCATTATTTTAAACTGATGACAATTTAACTCTGATTGCATAAATAAACATGCAAAATAAAAACAAACAAAAACTCTACACTTTAACTTTGTCCCTCCATTATTTAGCTTTTTGTTGTTTCTCTTTATGTCTTTTTATACTATGTTTTGAAAAGTTATTGTTACTATTTTGGATTGTTTCATAATTTAGTTTTTCTACTTAAGTCAGGAAAAATTTACACATCACAATTACAGTGTTATACTATTCTGTGTTCTTACTATTACCAGTGAGCTTTGTACCATCTGATTATTTTTTTCTTGCTTATTCAGATTCTTTTCTTTCAGATTGAAGAATTCCTTTTAATGTTTCTTATAGGACAGGTCTGGTGTTGATAAAATCCCTCAGTCTTTGTTTGTCTGGAAATGTCTTTATTTCTCCTTCATGCTTAAAGGATATTTTCACTGGATATACTCCTCCAGGATACAAGGTTTTCTCTCACAGCACTTTAAATATATCATGCCACTTTCTCCTGGCATACAAGATTTCCACTGAAAAGTCTGCTACCAGATGTATTGGAGCTGCATTTTATGTTATTTGTTTCTTTCCTTTTGCTGCTTTTAGAATCCTATCTTTATTCTTGACATTTAGGAGTTTGATTATTAAATGCCTTGAGGTAGCCTTTGGGTTAAATCTGGTTAGTGTTCTATAATCTTCTTGTACTTAAATGTTGATATTTTTCTCCAGGTTTGTAAAGTTCTCTGATATTATCTCTTGGAATAAACTTCTACCCCTATCTCTTTCTTTACTTCTTTAAGGCCAATAACTCTTAGATTTGCCACTGTGAGGCTATTTTCTAGATCTTATAGGCATGGTTCATTGTTTTTAATCTTTTTTTTGGTGCCCTCTGACTGTATTTTCAAATAGCCTCTCTTCAAATTCACTAACTGATATAGTTTGGATATGTGTCCCTGCCCAAGTCTCATAATGAATTGTAGTCCCCACTATTGAAGGTGGAGCCTGGTGGGAGGTAATTGGATCATGGGGTAGATTTCTCAGGAATGGCTTAGTATCACCCACTTGTGGTGTCTTCAGGATAGTGAGTTACTTCTTATGAAATCTGACTATTTAAAACCATATGGCACTTCACTTTTTCTCTCTTGCTCCTGCTTTCAGCATGTGATATGCCTGCTTTCACCTTCTGCCATTATTGGAAGCTTCCTAAAGCTTCCCTAGAAGCTGAGAATAAGTTGGTACTATACTTCTTGTAAAGCCTGTAAAGCTCTTTTCTTATAAATCATATCAGATTTTGTATAGTAATACAAGAATGGTTTAATACACTAGTTATTTATTCTGCTTGATCAATTCTGCTAGTAAGAGACTGATGCATTCTTCAGCATGTCAACTGCATTTTTAACTCTAGAGTTTCTGCTTGATTCCTTTTAATTATTTCAATCTCTTTGTTAAATTTATCTGATAGAAATCTGAATTCCTTCTCTGTATTATCTTGAATTTCTTTGATTTTCCTCAAAATAGCTATTTTCAATTCTCTGTGTATATATCTCTCAGGATCAGTCCCTGGTGTCTTATTTAGTTCATTTGGTGAGGTCATGTTTTCCTGGCTGATCTTGTAGATGCTTGTAGATGTTCTTCACTGTCTGGGTATTAAAGAGTTAGATATTGATTGTAGTCTTCACAGTCTGGGCTGTTTGGGCTTGCTCTTCTTAGGAAGGCTTTCCATGTTTTTGAAGGGATTTGGACCTAAAGCCCAATAACACAGTGGTTTTTGCAGACTTCTAGAGGCCTTAGCGGTCTTGTACAAGATCTAGAAGAATTATATGGTATACCAGGCGAGACTTTTGTTTTTTTTCCCCTACTTTCTCCTAAACATAAGGAATTTTTCTCTCTGTGCTGAGCCATCTGGAACTGCGGGTGTGGTGATACAAGCACCCCTGTGGTCACCAGTACTGGGACTTCACAGGTTCTGACCTGAAGCACAATACTGGGACTTATCCAAGGCCTTTTTCTTCAGGGTGTCCAGTTCCCCAGGTCCTGAGCATGTCTAGAGATGCTGTCAGGGAGCCAGGGATTGGTGTCAAAATCTTTGCAGTTTACCTAATGTTCTATTCTACTGTGGCTAGGCTGGCACTCAAGCCACAATACAAAGTCCTTCCCACCCTTTCTTTCCCTTTCCACAGGCAGAAGAGTCTCTTCCTGTGGCCACCACCACCATTTATCCATGGGTTTGGGGGGTTTCTATTAGGCCACCACCAATATTCACTTAAAGCCCAAAGGCCCTTCTGTCAACTTCAGGTGAATAATGCCAGGCCTGAGACTAACCCTTTGGGGAGTTGGCTTTTTTCTGCCTCAGGACAGGTCCAGAAATACTGTCCAAGAGCCTAGGCCTAGACTTGGGAACCCCAAGAGGCTGCTTGTTGCTCTACCCTACTGTGGCTGAACTGGTATGTAGGGTGTAAGACAAAGTCCCCTTTAATTTTCTCTCTGATTTTCTCAAACAAAAGGAGTCTTGTATCATAGCCACCATAGCTGGGAACCCCTGCAACCAGGAGTTCTGAGATCCCATGGCCCATGGTATTCCCTTCTGGCACCAAATGGAACCCTATTTCTTGAAGGTTATATCTAGAAATGCAGTCTGGGAGCTAGGGCCGGGACTAGAAGTCTCATTACTCTGCCCAGTGCCCTATCATGCTATGGCTAGGCTGATATCTAAAATGCAAGACAAAGTCCTCTTTACTCTTCGCTCTCTTTTCCTTAAGTAGAAGGAAGGAATCACTTTTATTGCTGCAAGCTTCACTGCCTGAGGTTGGAGGAGGGACGGCGCCAGCCCTCCCTTAGCTGTACCAGCTAGGGTCTTCCTAGGTCATATGCCACCCTACTTCACTGGCTCTATGCCCAGCCCAGGACTAGGAGTTGCCTGGTTGTCTTTGTGTCCTAGATTGCTTTTCAAGTTTACTTAGAACCACAGAGCACTTGGTCCTGTGGTGGAGAGGTTTGCCAAGGTGTGCCAAGAAACTCAAGTTCTGATGGCTGGAATGGACCATTCCCCTCTGGCTGGTGCTGGTTCAAATGCTCTCTCCATGTATAAGTACTGGCTGAGCACAGTATGGCTTTATTTTCTACTGTGACAGAGCAGCATTGAGTTCAATATAAAGTCTCCCAGTTGCTGTGCCCTCTCACCCTAAAGAACACAGATTCTCTCTCTGTGTGGCACTGAGATGGGGAGGGGTGGTGTGGGTGATTCAAGACCGTCTCTCCCACCTTCCTCAATGGCCCGTTACATGATACAAAGTTAAAACCAGGTACTGTGATTGCTTACCTGATTTTTGGTTCTTGTGATGGTGCCTTTTCTGTGTCCAGATAGTTGTTAAAATTTCCTGTTCCAGTGGGGGAGACAAATAGTATAGGCTTCTATTCTACCATCTTGCCTTAGTAACTTTTTAAAATTAGTATGTCTTGGTGAAATTTCCATGCCTATGGAACTACTACTAAAAGAACTATCTTTTGATAATGGTGTAGTATTCTATAGAAAGGAAAGACCATAATTTTTAATATTCCCCAAATGATGGACTCGAGGTTTCCAAGTATTTACTATTGCAGACACGCCTTTTGCAAGTCTTTGAGCTCTTTGAGCTCTTAAAAAGGGGGCCTCATGTTCGTCAAATTAGTGCAATTAAGATGACATGTCATACAATCAGATTGTGGTAGACCACTCAATACCTGTGCGCCTTTGAAACTAGAGCACCAACCAGAACAGAATATGGTACCTGGGGAGATAATGTGGGCTGCCCAGACAAAGGATCTCTTGTGTTTGGAGGCTGTCACAGTGGATGTTAAAAATACACAAAATCACTAAGTGGAAATGCTGAAGAGTAGATGCTGAAAGAGTACAATTGAAGAAGAACTGTGAACTGCGTGGAAGCCCTTAACAGGCAGTGAAACCTTTGTAAGATGAGGGCTACATGAGCCTGAGGTCAAGTCATCATGGGAAGTCTTGGTGCAGGCACTGCTTCTTACTGCAGTCCTGATACTACTGCATCAGCCCAGCTGTAGGCTTTTTCCTATTCCTACTGCAGGTTGTATTTCTATTCATGCTTTCTGTACTTCCTTTGCTTTGATGTATCTTTTAATTAAGTTTTCATCCACTGACCCCCACAATCTACTCCTTGGCTAAGAATCCCCAGTTGTACTACTTGCATTTGGAATTGAGGCCAGTCTCTTTCCCCGATGGCAGTAGTCTTGACACATATACAAACAGTCCTCAGTAAAGTGTTCTTATCATTTTAACAAATGTCAGAATAATTTTTTCTTTAATAAGAATCAACTTGTCAGATTTCATAAATAATTCTAGGGTTTTAATTAATATTGATCAATTTTGAGAATAATATATATAATATTTGATTTTTTTCTTCAAGGCACTTAGTCTGTATCTCTATTCAGCAGGCTTTGAGCTTTTTAAAAAAATATAGCTGTTACATGAGTATAATTTTATTTTTACAGGTTTAGCTATATTCATATAAATATGCATGTGTGTAGTGTTAAGCTTTAATAACATCAGAAGGATAGACATTATAAACTTACAAAACATATTTAAACATTTATTTAATTTTTTTACATTTAGTTTTGGGATTTAAATAATATATTTTAATTCTTTTTAGTCAATGTTTGCCATCTTCAATCAGAAAGACTATAACAAAATTAAAAATTAAAAATTTATGATTTACTAAATTAAATACATGCATACGAAATGTAAACAAAGTTTCCAATGATATTGGGAGTAGATTTGTAGAATTTATAAAAAGGTACAACATTTCAAAACATATAGAGGGGAAAGTCTTTTCCTGGCTTTTTATCCTGAAAATGAGACTAAAAATATAAATATTTATCTTACGAAAATAAAATATTGTTTTAACTGCTCTTATTTATGGCATACTGAAAGAATGAATTGAAAGTGTTTTTCTGTAAATTTTTCTGATAACATTGTGTGAAAACGTGATATAAAATTATTTATTTCATATTTGCAATTTGTAACGAGGTCTTTAAACAGGTCAGTTTTACTTAAGTATGCAAGCTTGGTTTGTTAAGCACTTTGATCTTAAAATCATTCTTTTTTAAAGCATTCATCTTGTTACTATCCTTCTTCATTTTCTCTTCTTTAATTGCTAACTGGACTAATTTCAAATGGTCTGGTCTGTGCCTTATGTAGTTGCCAAGGTCATTTTCAATGACTTCATGCACTGTTACAGTTTTTGCTTGATTTTCATTTTCATGTTGTAATTGATTTGTATTGTATTTTTTATTGTACTATTAGAAGTAATTTCTGATAATCAATAAGAGACTGACCAATAATTTAGTGTGACATGCAGGGATATGCTTCACTGAAGTTTGGGAACTAATTTTAAAATCAAGCTATTAAAATAGATTATTTTAATGTTATAATGACTTAATCATGACTTTATTTTTTTCTATCTAATTTCACAACTGTAGAAACTCAGATAACTTTTACTCAGACAATCATCATACCCTTTTATCATGTGAATATTATCCTGTGTTTCTTTAGTCAATTTCTTTTTTTGGGTAAGTTTTATATTACATATCTTTCCATGTTAGGGCTTAAAACTATACTTCATTTTTTTGTGAGTGATATATATGCTTCATAAGTTTATCAACTCCTCTGTTGGTAGAAATTTAGGAGATCTCTCATTTTTCACTAGTATGATGAAAACTGTGCATAGTGTCTTAAAATTGTTATTATTATTATTTTCTTTTTGGAGGGAGCACCCAGATCATAGCCTTTTTTAAAAAATTATATGAGAATATTACTCTAGAATAGACATGAAATGAACTTGCTGGGTTGAGATGGTAGGTATTTTACATTTAAGCATATTTTGTCAATCTGTACTCCTCCATGTGTTTGAAAATTTTGCATTTCCATGGACAGTACATGAGAATCCCATATTATGCTTTGTCCCGCTCTTGAATATTTCCAACTTCTTGTTTTTTGTTTCCAACCTGATGGATGAAGACTGGCATTCCATTGTTTTAATTTGTGTTTTCTTACTAACTGGCAAGGCTGAGCATCTTTTTGTATGTGTATTGCTCTTCCTATTTTCTCTTTTGTGAATATTCTCAACATATATTTTGCTCATTTTTTCTGTTAAATTATTTGCCTTCTCTTGTTCATTTCTAAGAATGTTATATATTTTTGAAGTATTAAACTTTTATCTCCATATGTTACACATACTTTCTGTCTGTTGCTTATCTGTTAATTTAATTTATTGTAATGTTAATATTGTTTATGGCTTTTCAATTTTGAGGTGTTAAGAAGGCTTCCCTATCTTTAACTGTATTTTCTTCTAATGTTTTATAATTTTACTTTTTAAAGTTTTAACATTGCATTTAAAACTTAGCTTTAAGTTAAGTTAGGTTCTTAATCTGCTAGAGGTTTGATTTTGTGAAAAATGTAAAGCAAAAAAATCCTGTGGTCTCTTATCTTTAAAATATGCTTAGTATCCATCTCTTCTCTGCACCTCAGCTACCCTCTGGTTCTAGACACCATCATAGTTACAGATTTCTGCAATAGCCTGCTCAATGATCATCTTTTGTCAGTACTTGCTGCCTTCAGGCTATTTCAACACAGCAGCCAGAGGTATCTTTTAAAAATGTAAAATAGCAATAGCTGCTGTTTTCACTCAGAGTAAAACCAATGACTTCAGAATGGCTAATATGATCTGGCCCCATTCTTGCTGACCTGTCTCTTATCACTTTGCCCACCCCTTTCTTCATCCCTCAATGTCTTAAAGTCTGCATTGGCTTTAACTTACACACCACCTCAGCTCTATGCACATATCCTACTTTCTATGCAGAGTGCCTAAGGACAACCTGCTTTGTTCCCACAGGCCTCAAGCAGGGTTGCTGCTGTAACAGCTTCTGCTGCTTTAGACTGATCGGCCTGCTCTTGTTGCTGTTCCTGGTCCCTCTTTAATGTATGAGCACAACCTTTCTTTTGCTTCTTTTTTAGGGTTCCTGTGTTGCCACTAAGTTTCAAGACATGGGCGGCAGCTCTTCGCTCTTCATTTTACTAAGCACCCAAACATGTGCAACTCAGAAGTGTGGGGGGCTAATTCCTAAATGGTGAATTCTGATAAAAGAGTGAAGGAGTCTGTGGATAAATTATTTTTCCCTTTTCCTCCTTTTGGAGGCAGAGTAGCTTCATGCAACTTCTCTGAAAATATCTTGCATGGCCAAGCAATCAGCTTGCTATAAATCTGTGTCCAGCTCAACGATGTTTTCCTTTATTGTCTTCAATCTAATTTCCTGCTGTACTTCATTTTTCCAGCATTCCTGCTTCTCTGGGATTGTACTTCATAATAAAATATTAGCACAAATGTATTTCCTTCAAGGTCTTTTTTCTGTAGCACCATGGCTAAGACAAATTTTTCTGCAATATCATGCTTTCACTGAAGCCTATCTCAGCCACCTACTCTAGGCATTGCCCCCTACCAATCTCTTTGACTTTTTCATTTATTATTATCTAATGTATAATTTATTTAATTATTATAATTATTATTTACATCTGTACTCCTTCCCATCATAAAAGCTTTCTGGTTATAGAGAAACAGAGATCTTTGTCTGTTTTGTTGATAGCTGTATCCCCAGCACCTAGAACAATGACGGGCACATAGTAGGCCCTCATTTAATATCGGTTGAATATACTGAAATGAGTGCTGGTATTGATACTACTGACGAAGCATCACCACCATTGCCACTATAATAAATTTGAACTTATCTCTGCTTCTTTATATCATCAGATGTAGGTTAGGAGGCCTGTTTGGGCAGGAGCTTCTCATTGGCAATGATTAACACTCTTACCCTCATCAGCTTCCAGGAAAGTTGTTTGTTTTCTGTATTGGATGACAAGGTTCCTCCTTCCACAAAGAATCAAATAATAGTTGGCTCCCAAAAGAAGGACAAGCTGAAAAAGGAAAAAACTGGCTTATAGGATTGCATTAGATTTACAAATTAATTTGGAGGGACACTTTAAAACTTTGAATATTCTTATCTAAAAGTATTGAATATCCTTTTATTTATTTAGGTGACCTTTTTATGTTATCTGGATGTTTTCAGAATATTGCTATATGTCTTTGCCTTATGCATTTCTTGTATATTTATTACTAGATAGAATTTTCAAAACTAGAATGAATAGACTCTCATTTTCTAATTATTGTGTTTGGTATATACCACAAATGTTTTTTATTTCTACAACAACTATATATCTATCTTCCTTGCTATACTCATTATCATTGTTTTAAATAATTTGACATTTCTCACATTTAATTACTCAATTTACTTGGAATTTTATGTATGGCATTTAGTGAAGATCTAACTCAATTTTATTTTTCCAGTTGCTCACCCAGTTGTCTAAACCATTATTGTTGATACTTCTGTTTTCTTCTCATTAATTTATGATGCAAATGAGCATATTCTAAATTATTTTGTTTCTAGGCTAGCTATGTTTTTAATTACTTCCTTCACATTCATTCCTCAACTTCATAGAGAAATCTATTCCCTTGGCTGTGTGCTCTGTCCCTGGATGACTATGAAATGCTTTCATAAGATCTAAAAATAACCATCTGGACATCTCCAATGGCAATCACTTCAACATATCTAACTCACACCTGGCAGTCTTTCTCTACGTCATATGTCGGTTATTAACACTGCCAGACGGCCAGTTGCTCCAGCCAGAAACTTTAGAATAATCCTTAAATCCCCATATCCGGTTGGTTAGCAAGTCATGTGAATTCACTGTCCCAAACATCTCCAAAATATTTTCTCTCCTCTCCACTGACACTGCATTCATTGGAATCCTGTCGGCTGTCAGATTTCAGTTTAAATGTCACCTCCTGGGGAAGAGTTTCCTGCCACCATATTAAAGAAGCCTTCACCTTATAGTTACTGTGATATCATCTCATTTGTTTCCTTTATAAACTTTGTTCTAACAGTTTGTAATAATTCATTTAAAACTTTTTACTAACTTATTATTTATTTTTCCAGTAGAATGTAAGTGCTGTGACAGTGAGCCTTGTCTATTTCATTTTCTGTAGTAACAACAGTGTCTAGTTTTTAGCATATAGCAGGCAGTATATAATTATATGAGAATGAATGAATTAAGCAATAAATAACACAATGCCTGCTTATTAGGTTTATTTGCTTCCACTTGTCTTACTTATTTTCTTTCAAATAATCCTCTGCAGTGATAGAAGTGGTTACCAAAATAGAGATCTAATCATGATAAATCTCATCTTAAAAACCATCACTGTCTCCTTAAGTACAAGATAGATGCTAATTTCCTTAGCCTATAAAAAAAATGATAGAACTGCTTTGAATCTACTTTAAATGTTTTGAGTAGAACTGAATATGTGATATTAGATCAAAATCTTAAAATTCATATTTCTGTATTAAATTTTGTATTTAAAAACCTGAGTAGTTTTAGAGGGGAAAAAAAACAACATGAGTTAATCCAGATTATGTGTATTCTTTCTTCAAAAACATTTCCAACTTATTTTTTCCCACATGTTAAATTCTTTTATTTCTATATTCCATAGAGATTTTTTGTTTCTATTAATTTTTTTCTATATTTTAGAATCTTAATCCTTAAACACTATGAATTAGGTTTAACCTAATTTCCTGTTTCTTGAGTGTGATCTGTACTTATTAATCTACTTCTAGTAAACAGAACTTGATGGAAGAGGTGATGTGTGATTTCTGTGACTAGGTCATAAATAGCATTGTGGATTTCTCCATGTCACCTCTTTGTCCTTCACATCACTTGCTCTAGGTAAGCCAACTGCCAGGTCATAAGGACACTCAAGGGGCCCTATGGCAAAGCACATGTGGCAAAAAGCTAAAGCCTCCTGCCAATGGCCATCTTAGAAGTGGATCCTCTAGCCCTATTGTAGCCTTCAGCTGACTGTAAACCTGGCTAACATCTTCACTGTAACCCCATGAGAGACCTCAAGTCAGAACTACCTGAGTAAATTATTTCTGAATCCTGATCAGAGTAACTGTGAGATAATAAGTATTCACCTTTTTAAGCTGCTAAACCCGGTAGTAATTTTTTATTAGGTAATAGATGACTAATAAAAGACCTAAAAGGTGAAGTAGAAATAGCCACAATTATAGATGGAGATTTCAACATTTATCTCTGAGTAATCGATAGAACATATAAACAGCAAATGGTAAGTATAAAGAAAAATGCTATAAACAAACTTGGCTTAATCAACTTTTATAGAACACTCCAGCTAAGAAAGGCAGAATACTGTTGTTTTCAAGTGACTATAGAATATTCACAAGTACAGATATACCATATGCTAGAATGAAAAACAACTTTTAGTAAGTTAAAAAGTATTGAAATTATGTAGATTATGTTCTCTGACCATAAATTAATGAGAAATTAAAAACAATAAGATGCTGTTATATCTAGCCAAAATTTTTTTTTGCTAGAAATTTCTAGCAAAAATAATATTATTTACAATAAGATATTGTCATTTCTAGCAAAAGTGCAAAAAAATTGGATATTAATAACCTACTTAAAAATAACATGTAGGTCAAAGAAGAAAACACATAAAAAAGTTTCAAAAGCTTTCTATTGAATAAAAAATTTTTAATTTTCAAATTTGTGTGATACATCTAAGACTCTACTTAGAGGAAAATCTAGTGCTTTAATATTTATATAAGGAAGAAATAAAGGTCTACAGTCAATCTAAGCTTCCACCATAAGAACCTATAATAAAACAATGAGTGAAGTAATCCCAACATAAGTAGAAAGAAAGAAATTTTAAACATTCAAGTAGAAATTAAAGATACAGAAATTTAAAAACAATGAAATAAAAACTAGTAAAACCAAAAACTGAATATTTGAAAGCATCAACAAAATTGACAAGCCTCTAGTTTGACTGATGTTAAAAAAAAATAGAGGAGACACAAATTACCATTATCAGGAAAAGAGGTATCATTAAAGATCCTATAGACATTTAAAGGTTAAAAAAAAACTATTTTGGATAACTTTTTGCCAATAAATTTGACAAACTAAACAAAATAGATAAATTCCTTAATAGGTACAAAACACTAAAACCGATATAAGAAATAGAAAATCTGAGTAGTAATTCTATATTTACTTAAAAACATAATGATATGATTTGGCCCTATGTCCCCACCCAGATCTCATTTTGGATTGTAGCTCCCATAATTCTCATGTGTCGTGGGAGGGTCCTGGTGTGAGAAAGAATTGAATTATGGGTGTGGTTCCCCAATACTGTTCTCGAGATAGTGAATAAGTCTCATGAGAGCTAATGGTTTTGTGAGGGGGAATTTCCCTGCACTGGTCCTCTCTTTGCCTGCTGCCATTCATGTAAGACATGACTTGCTCTTTTTTGTCTTCTGACATGATTGTGAGGGCTCCCCAGCCATGTGGAACTGTGAGTTTCTTAAACCTCTATCCTGTATAAATTACCCAGTCTCAGGTATGTCTTTATAGCAGCATGAAAATGAGCTAAGACAGTAAATAGGTACCAGTAGAGTGCAGTGCTGCTGAAAAGATACCTGAAAATGTGAAAGTGACTTTGGAACTGGGTAACAGGCGGAGGTTGGAACAGTTTGAAGGGCTCAGATAAAGACAGGTAAATGTGGGGAAGTTTGGAACTCTATAGAGACTTGCTGAATGCCTTTGACCAAAATGCTGATAATGATATGGACAATGAAATCCAGGCTAAGGTGGTCTCAGATGAAGATGAAGAACTTCTTGGAAACTGGAGCAAAGGCGACTCTTGTTATATTTTACCAAAGAAACTGGCAGCATTTTGCTTCTGCCCTAGAAATTTATGGAACTTTGAACTTGAGAGAGATGATATAGGGTATCTGGTGGAAGAAATTTCTAAGCAGCAAAGCATTCAAGAGGTGACTTGGGTGCTATTAAAGGCATTCAGTTTTAAAGGGAGGCAGAGCATAAAAGTTTGGAAAATTTGCAGCGTGATAATATAATAGAAAGGAAATCCCATTTTGGAGAAGGACTTCAAGCTGGCTGCCAAAATTTGCATAAGTAACAAGGAGCTGAATATTAATCACCAAGACAATGGGGAAAATATCTCCAGGGCATGTCAGAGACATTTGCAGCAGCCTGTCCCATCACAGACCTGGAGGCCTACAAGAAACAAATGATTTTGTGGGCAGGCCCAGAGTCCCTCTGCTGTGTGCTGTCTAGGGACTTGGTCCCCTGTGTCCCAGCTGCTCCAGCCATGACTAAAAGGGCCCAAAGTACAACTCAGGTCTTAGCTTCTGAGGGTGCAAGCTCCAAGCCTTGGCAGCTTCCATGTAGTGTTGAGCCTGCCAGTGCACAGAAGTCAAGAATTGAGGTGTGGGACCGTCTGCCGAGATGTCCGAGGATGTATGAAAGCGCCTGGATGTCCAAGCAAAAGTTTACTACAGGGGCAGGGCACTCATGGAGAACCTCTGCTAGGGCAGTGCAGAAGGGAAATGTGAGGTCAGAGCCCCCACGCAGAGTCCCCACTGGGGCACTGCCTGGTGGAAATGTGAGAAGAGGGCCACCGTCCTCCAGACCCCAGAATGGTAGATCCACTGACACTTTGCACTGTGTGCCTGGAAAAGCCACAGACACTCAACACCGCCCTGTGAAAGCAGCCAGGAGGGAGGCTTTACCCTGCAAAGCCACAAGGGCAGAGCTGCCCAAGACCATGGGAACCCACCTCTTGCATCAGTGTGAGCTGGATGTGAGACAATCAAAGGAGTCAAAGGAGATCAGTTTGGAGCTTAGATTTGACTGCCCCCCTGAATTGCTGACTAGCATGGGGCCTGTAGCCCCTTTGTTTTGGCTAATTTCTCCCATTTGAAATGGCTGTATTTTCCCAATGCCTGTACCCCTATTGTATTTAGGAAGTAACTAAGTTGCTTTTAACTTTACAGACACATAGGTGGAAGAGACTTGCCTTGTCTCAGACAAGACTTGGGACTATGGACTTTTAAGTTAATGCTGAAATGAGTTAAAACTTTAGGGGACAGTTGGGAAAGCATGATTGGTTATGAAATGTGAGGACATGAGATTTGGCAGGGGCCAGGGGCAGAATGATATGGCTTGCCTCTGTGTCCTCATCCAAATCTTATCTTGAACTGTAGCTCCCATAATTCCCATGTTTGTGGGAAGGACCTAGTGGGAGATAATTGAATGATGGGGCAGTTTCCCCCATACTGTTCTTGAGGTAGTAAATAAATCTCACTCAGGTCTGATGGTTTTAGAAGGAATTTCCACTTCTGCGTCTCTCTCATTCTCTCTTGCACTGCCATGTACGAAGAGCTTTTCACCTTCTGCCATGATTGTGAAGCCTCACCAGCCATGTGGAACTGTGAGTCCATTAAACCTGTTTTTCTTCCCAGTCTCGAGTATGTCTTTACTGGCAGCTTGCAAATGGACTAATACAAATCATATTTCAAATTTGTAATAAAAAAATCTTTCAAAAAAGTAAACTATAGGCCAAAATGGTTTCACTGGTGAGTTCTATCCAGCATGTAGGGAAGGAATGATAGAAACCCTGCATGAACTGTTTCAGGAAGAAATATGATCCAACTAATTATGTAAGGTCATCATAACCATGATAAAACCAGATAAAGATATTACAAGAAAAATTACTATAGACTGATATCCTTCATAAATATAGAAACAAAAATACTTTTCTTAATAAAGCTTTATGAAGTATAATTGATATACGAAACACTGTACATATTTAACATATACAATCTGATGAGCTTGGACATATACATACACTCACGGAACCAATGCCATAATCAATGTCTATCACTTCTAAAAGTTTCCTGGTGTCCCTTTTTTTTGTGTGTGTGGTAAGAACACCCCACATGAGATCTACATTATAAAATGTCTAAGTGCACAGTACAGTATTGTTAACTATTAGACATAAAAATACTTAATAAAATATTAATCTACTCAATTGCACTCAAAATGAGTTCACTAAAATGTTAGACTTCACCACTTTGTGCAATGCATTCATGTAACCAAAAGCCACATTTACTCCGGAAGCTTTTTGAAATAAAAAAAATTATATATTTAAGAAAAAAATAGCAAATCTAAACTGGTGACTTATAAAGGGATAATACATCATGACTCACTGGGGTTTATGACAGGACTGTGAATTTGATTTAATGATGAAAAACAGTCACTATAATTCACTATATTAACCAAACAAAGAAAACAACTCATGTTTATTTAAACAGATACAGAAAAAGCATTTGCCAACATTTAATATTATTTTGTCACAGATACTCTCAGCAAAAGAAGAGAATTTCCTCCACTTTATACTGAGCATCTATTGAAAAGCTAGAGCCATCAGTATAATGGTGAATAAATGTTTTTTCCCTCTGATAAGAAATTAGGTAAAAATGTTCACTCTCATCATTTCTATTTAACTTTTTAACTGGAGGTCATAGCCGGAGCCAAATAGCAAGAAAAAAATGTAAAAAGCATACAGATTGAAAAGGTGGAAGTAAAACTGTCTTATTTTTAGATCGTATAATCCTGTATATAATAATCCTAAAGAATCAACATATAAACCAGCCTAAAGTAATGTCAACAACTTTTTATGATCTGATGTATATAACCTAGATCACTTATATTACTATGAAACTAAATTTATGAACAATTAAATTGAAAAATATTTACAATAGGACTCAAAAACTTAAAACACAAGTTAAATTTTAGAAATTATATTGACTTGTACATGAATGGGACGTCAAGTTGGGAAGATACCTTGAGCCCAGGAGTTCGAGACCAGCTTGGTAACATAGTAAGACCCTGTCTCTACAAAAGAAAAAAAAAATTTATTAACTGGGTGTGGTGGCATATGCCTATAGTCCCAGATACTCAGAAGGCTGAAGTGGGAGGATAGACTGAGGCTTCCAGATACCCTGAAGGTTGAAGTGGGAGGGAGGTTGATGCTGCAGTGAGCCGTGATTGTGCCAGGGCACACCAGTCTGGGTCATATAGCGAGACTCTGTCTCAAGAAGTGTGGTGGCTCATGTCTGAAATTCCAGCACTTTGGGAGGCCGAGGTGGGTGGATCACTTGAGGTCAGAAGTTCAAGACCTGCCTGACCAACATGGTGACATCCTGTCTCTACTAAAAATACAAAAAATAGCTGGGCATGGTGACACACATGTGTAATCCCAGCTACTTGGGAGGTTGAAGCAAGAGGATTATTTGAACCCAGGAGATGAAAGTTGCAGTGAGCTGAGATCATGCCACTGCACTGCAGCCTGGGTGACAGAGCAAGACTCTGTCTCAAAAAAAAAAAAAAAAATTCCCAAAAGACATGTACATTGAAAATTATAAGGAACTGCTCAGAATGTTAAAGATGTAAATAAGTGAAGACAGGCTATATTTGTGAATGGAAGTCTAAATATTGTGAAGATATCAATTATTCCACATTTTATCTATAGGTCCAACCTCATTACAATCATGGTCCCTACTCTCCTTTTTTGGGTATAAATTGATAAGCTGATTTTAAAAATTATGTAGATATAGGAAAACTAAACATACTCTTACCATATGATCCAGATAATTGTGCACCTGAGTATTTACCCAAAGGAGTTGGACACTTGTGTCCACGCAAAAACCTTCACACAGCTGTTTATGGCAGTTGTATTCATAATTATCAAAACTTGGAACCAATCAAGGTGTTTTTCAGTAGTTGAATGGATAAGTAAATTGTGATGCTTCAAGATAATGAAATATTTTTCAGTGCCAAAAAGAAATGAGCTATCAAGCCACTAAAAGAGGAAACTTAAATGCCTATTACTAAGTGAAAGAAACCAATCCGAAATGCTATATATTGTATGATTCCAAATGTATGACCTTTCGGAAAAGGTAAAACTAAGGAGACAGCAAAAAGATCAGTGCTTGCCAGAGTTTGGAGGTGGGGACAGGGAGGAGGCATTAATAGGTAGAGCACAAAGGAATCTTATGACAGTAAAATTACTCTATATGATACTGTAATGGTGGATACATATCATTATAAATTTGTCCACACCCACAGAGTGTACAATGCCAAGAGTAAACGCTAATGTAAACTATGAAGTCTGAGTGATAATGATATGTCAGTGTAGGTTTCAGTTGTGAGAAATATGTCACTCTGATGGGAGATGTTGATAAAGGGGGAGGCTGTGCATGTGTTGGGGCAGGGGCTATATGGAAAATCTCTGTACCTTCCGCTCAATTTTGTTGTGAATCTAAAACAGCTCTAAACAATTGTCTATTATAAATTAAAAATAAAATATTCAACTTTACCAACAAATAAATTTTTACCTAAATATTATATAACATGTGAAGAACCTAAAATAGTAAAGATAATTTTGTTTTATAAAACAACATTTTAGGATTTGCATTACTTAACTTTGAGGCTTACTATAAAGCTACAGTAATAGAGACTGTGATAGTGGCATAAGGATATATATATATATGTCAATGAAAAGAGAGTCCAAAAGTAGACCTGCACATGGTCAAGTGACTTTTGAAAAAGGAGCCAAGGTAATTAGATGAGGAAATTATATCTTTCTCAACAAATGATGCTGAAGTGAATGGATATCTGCACAGAAAAAGAAAGCCCTTACCTAAGCCTTTACTTTACAGCAAACACCAACATTTGCTAGAAATAAATCATAGACCCAACTGTAGAAGCTAAGACTATAAAATCTCTAGGGAAAAAAATTAAAAAGATAGTAGTCACAACTTTGGTGTAGGCAATGATTTCTCAAAGGGACAAAAAATATTAAGCACAATTGAATGATTTAACAAATTGTATTTAATCAGAATTAAACACCTCCTCTTTGACAGCACTTGAAATGGAAAGTGAAGCCACAGATTGAGAATAATACATATTATAGTAAATGTACTTGACAAAGGTATTTTCTCTAGAATATGTATTTAAATCTTATTAATAATCTGGTAAACAAAGCAAAAGAGCAAAAGATATGAACAAGAGTTTCACAAAAGAAGATATATAAGTGACCACTAAGCACGTGAAAGTACGTTCAGCATCAAAGAAGTACAAATGACACCACCAATGAGTTATCACCATGGAAGCACTAGAGTGGCTAAAATGTAACATATTAGATGTTAATAAAGCCATAGAGCATCTGGAACTCCTATATATTGCTGTGGGAGGAATGTAAAACGATACAACAACATTGGAAAACAGTCCCACAGTTTTGTATAGAGTTAATTACATACCTGATAATATAACTCCTAAGAATTGATAGGAATAGAGAAATATAAACATTTCCATGCAATCTCTGTGTTTAAATAAACATAGCCATTTTATTTGTAATAGCCTCAAACTGGAACAACCCAAATTTACTTTAACAGGTGAATATATTAAAAAATTGTGATATATCCATATGATAGAATACTATTCAGCGATGAAAAGGAATGTACTACTGATATAAGCAGCATGACTATATTTCCAAAACATATAGCTAAGTGAAAGAAGCCAGACAGCAAATATTACTATTTTATTATTGTATTTACATGAAATATGAGAATAGATATAATCTGCAGTAACAAAAATTAGATCTGCATTTCCCTTTTTCTGGGAATGGAGGTTGGGGCATTTACTCCTAAAGATGAGAAAGAAATCTTTCTGAGATTATAGAAATAGACTACATATTGGGTACTTTGTCAGATGAGTGCATACATTTAAAAATGTATCAAATAAGCATATTTATTGTATGTAAATTGTACCTTATTTAAGTTTATTTGGAGAAAAATACATAGCTCTGAATATACTGGTTCATTTAAATTTGGGTTAAGTATTTAAGAATTTTTTTCCATGTGTTGAATCAAACAAGTAAAGTTGACAGTGGAGATCATAGCCCCATTCTCAAGGCATTTTCATGTCAAATAGGAGCTTGGGCAACTGGAGTGACTGCAGAAAACCGGGTGCAAATATTGATTATAAAATCCTGGGAAAATGTAAAGGGGATGGGGATAGAAGGAACATGGTATATTTTCATGGCACAATTAGAGTTAGCAGCTGCATCATTCTGATTTTCCTTTTTATTCATTTCAGATTAACTAATTTGACTAGAGGCCATAACATGATTGAGTAAAAATAGTCATTCTGAGCATAGAAATAGATTTACAAGGTTAATTTAGGGTGTCTCTCTGTTATTAGATGTGTCTGAAAAACACTTTTAGGCAAAATTAGACCAAATTAAAAACACTGGGGTTTCAATTATAATCAACATTCAAATATAAATTTTATTATTGTTTATTATAATAATAAATAATGTAGTGTTTAAATGTGCAGACGTGGTTCAGACTACATATTGCAAATTTCCAGAATAAGGTTAAACAGATTATAAAGCTTTCTGGTATAATATTAACAGAACTAAAAAGCATGAATAATATTAAAGAATGGACATTGCCTATTCCAATTCTCTTGGAAACAATACTCTCTTAAATTTACTAAAAGAAAATTCATACATAATGTAATAACTTTAATATATTTAAATCAATACAACATCTTAACTATAAAATAAAAAAGATAAAACTACCTCTATAAGACAACATGTGTTTCAATATATAAATGCTTGGGTAAAACTGCCTTAGGAGGGAAAATGAAATAAAAGTTTGCACCTACTCTTAGATGACCCCAGTGTAATTGATGGGACATTGATATTGTGCTGGTGACTCAAATACCATGAGCAAGGTTGTCATCAGTGATGTGCTTCTCTGAAAGCTCATCTTTACACCCATTGACAAAAACCAAAAACCAAAAACACAAAGTAAATTATATTCTCAATTTATATAGCAGATGCATCCTGGAAAACAAAAACACACAAAAAATTGGTGTGTAAACAAACAAATTAGGTTTCAAATATAATGCAAGGTTTTGTTGTTTTGTTTGATTTCATTTGTTTACTACATGAATGACCAGTGGCCCATTCAGAAGTCCAAGGACAAAATATGTTGTAGGATTGTCCTGACCATTGAGGGATAGCTCTCACCCTGACCCCACACTACACTAAGGCCCGCAGTACCCACTGTTCCTGTAGTAAACCAAAAGACATCCTGCAACTTACAAAATCCATTAAGGAGTTGTTTCAAACCTTATGAGAACCACTGACCTAGGCCATAAAAAACGAACAAACAACGACAAAAACTAGGAATGGCAGTAGTTCTGTTGAGTTGTTAGGAGAAACCAGGACTGGAAGACATGAAATTGGGAGTCTGAACGGAAACCATTGCAAAGGCCTTTATTTCCTTTAAGGAAATGTCTCCTGACTGAACTGAAAGCCTTCATTCTAACCATTACTTTGTTCAGGAACATTTCAGGAGCGCCAGGGGGGCTGTTTATTTTGCACTCCCTTTATTGCCCTTCCAGCAGCCTACCTAGCAGTAAGTCCCCCGGCCTGCAGTGCGGCGTCCCCAGAGGCTACCTTCTCCGGGCTAGTGACTTCTCAGACACTCTGGCCTTGGGGACGTCTTGGATCTTCTGGTACATAGTGGCCGCACACAGTTTTGCCGGGCCTTTCTCAAGAGGTAAAAGTTCCTAGCTGTTTGCATTTTCCCGAAATAATGCTTTCCATGTGTAGGGATTTTACAGATTTCAAAGTGCTTTCATATCAATTACTTTCTTTAATTTAAAAGAAGTTCAGATCCCAGGTCAAGCTAGGAATGCTCCGGTCTCAGAGGGAAGGAGCGCTCTAGGAAAGGAGGATCCTTTAATAGAGGGCCGTCCTGGGGCCGCGGGCTGGAGAGGGGGAGAGTGGAGGAGTGTCCTTTCTCTCCCCCACCCTCCGGCGGCGGCCGGGCCAAAGCCAGAGGGGGCCGTCCCCTCCTCTTCCCCAGCAGCTGCTGCTCTCTCTGCTCACAAGCCAGGGCCAGGGGACCGGGCAGCAGCGACTCCTCTGGCTCCCGAGAAGTGGAGCCGATCGGTGCCACCACGATGCCGGGTGCCGCCGGGGTCCTCCTCCTCCTCCTGCTCTCCCGGGGCCTCGGGGGCGGCCAGGCGCAGCGGCCGCAGCAGCCGCGGCAGCCACAGGCACATCAGCAAAGAGGTACAGTCGAGGCACGGGCTTGGGTTGCATCCTTTGCCGGGACCCAGACTCCTCACTTCCATTCCTCCGAGAGTTTTTGTCTGGGGACGCTGTCTTGCTTCGCCTTCAGAGAATGCGCTTTGGGGCAGGAGGGACTTGATGCAAGTTCAAGTTCAAAGCGCTGAGAGAGTAGCGTAGGGGGAATTACCCAACTCCTGCAAAAGGAACGGGGAGCGCCTTTCATTGTTCACTCATTTCGAAGAGGTCTTGCTATCAGGATATAAACTGTAAATTGATTTCTGAAATCTTTTCAAGAGGAAAACTTTTTCCAATTGAAAAAAAAAAAGGATTTATTTAAATGAGATCTAATCCTGCAGAGAAAGTTTCCCAAACTGTGCTTCATCGTGGGACTTTATGGAGGGTAGCTGATACATCTTAAAAAATAATTACATATATATATATATCTATATACTAATTTTGCAGAACTTTGTTTTCAACTTTTAAAACAGGATTTCTAAAGAAGTTACGTAGTTTTTTCTTTCATGGCAATGGTGCCTCCAGCCCTCATCTTTTTCAAACCCACATCTTATTTTCATATCCTATTTTATTGTAGGGAAATCATGAAATTTCTCCTTTTGCTTAAATACAGAGGAGACTTTTATGTCATGTGTACTTTAAGGCCACAGTGACTAGATATACACTTTGGGGGACTTTGGAAGATGGCTCTATTTAATGTAACTTTATAACTTATTCTCTTCAGAACCGCTTAGTGTTTATGCATATATATATATATATATATATATATATATATATATGTATCTATAGTAATGCTAAAAATGTTAGATTATAAGAACAAATATCAGAACTACTGACTTGGCTAGACGTTAACTAGAAGAAGGATAAGTATATTTCAAAACTTTAGCAGTTTAAAGTTTCAGAAACTTTTTGTATATATAGACTCCCAAAAGTTTCAGAGACTCCCAAAAGTTTGGAGTGAACACTTTTGGGAGTCTTTGAAAAGTTATTATCATGAATTTTAAATGAAGCACTTGTGCAGTATTCTAAAACATACTTGTAACACATTATTTCAGCAAACAATTTTGTAAGTTGGAAAACCTGTATCAAAGCAAAAAAAAAATTAAGAAATATTTATGCTTTGATTTTAAATATCGAAATGTTTAAGAGTACGAAATCTGGAGGTTAGAAGCTTTTAAAAATTTTAATGAGGCTGAATCTGCTAAAGTTTTGAAATATACTTAACCTTCTTCTAGTTAACTTCTAGCCAAGTCAATAGTTCTGATATTTGTTCTTATAATCTAGCATTTCTAGCAGTTCTATTTTATTTTAAGGAGTAAAGAGATATCCTAAGCTCCTTCCATAATAATAACTCCCTGATTAAAATTCTTGGAATAAAAATGACCTTGAATTCATTGTATGACTTTCTTCTATTTTTGCTTTTGCTTTTCTGAGAGGTAAAATGGGACCAATATGGCTTAACTAATAGAATTTATGAGATGGTGATTTTGAGAGTATCTCTGGCCACTGATTTTTAAAAATGCTACTTTTAATGATTAAACTTTGCTCAATTACAAGATATGTTTTAACAAGACGTAATACTTTAATAATATGAGGCAGCTGGGAGAAATTAGGGGCCAGGGGCTCCAACCCTTATGTTCACTTGGAATGGGGCAAAAGCTCAAAGCATGCAGAGTAGGGATCAAGTGAATTGTTGCTGAGAATTATCCTGAGCACACACAGGATCTCTCTGCTTTCCTCTCCCTTCTTATTTACTCTCTTTTTAAGCTAAGGTAATATTAACTCTGATTTCTATGACCCAGGCACAAGATGAAGTTAATTCAGGAGGAAGGATTTATACTGCCATTCTGTTAAGATACCACTTAGATGCTATATACAATAAAGAATTTTATTCAAAATAACTACAACATACGATCTACTATAAACTGCTATAATCTGCATTCTAACATCTATTATTGTCTTTGTTATGGACCATTTACAATATATTTGGTGGTTGGCTCAGGATAAATGATTTAAACCTGTTAATGTTAAAAGCATGTAAAATTCATGAAACTTTAAAATTGGGTAGTGCTTTATGATTTAAAAATACCTTATGTGTATGATCTTTATTCGCTATTATTATTCTCAAAGGACAAATTTAAAACTTAGGCTTGCAGTAGTTGTAACTTAAGTTTACATAAGAATAACTTAATTTTCAACAACTAAAACACTTCGGGTATTATTTCGCCAAAGTCTCTTTTTAATGGTTCCAAGGTTTTTTCCCACTTATTTTTTAGGCCATGCTTCCTTTTCAGTGTTGTTCTATCAAAGCAAGCCCTTTGTGAAAATCATGGGATACGAGTTTGACTGGAGAAGTGTTTTCCTGGTTATCATCAACTTTTCTGTTTTCGATTATACTAGCACTGACCTTTCTAGTCAAGTGCTAATTGTGTAGAGGTTCTATTTCCCCTTATAATTTGATGAGAATTTATTAAGAATTTTGATGTAAAGCAATCATTTCTAGATGTTGTAATTGAGTTAGAAACATAACCAGAGGTTTCGTTTGTTTTTTACTTTTTCTTTGAAATCTTATGTGGGTTCTATAGCATACTGTATTGTGGTATGAATAGCATTGATTCAGCAAGAATGATATTCCAAGGAAATTCTTTAGCTATATTTAAAATGGACAAAATAGGAGAATGATGTACTCAAAATGATTCTGCATTTCAGCAAGGCAGTGTCTAATTTTTTTCTGATATTCTTGTGAATAATATATGGAAATGGAAGCATAATGGTAGGTAAATTGCAACTGATTGAAAAATAGTTTCCAAAGAATATTGCATAGTGGATTAAGGACAACCTGAAAAGAAGTCTCTAGCAGTGCAACAGAGGTTTTCTTATGCTCAGCTATCTTGGTATTGGCTTGATGGAAAACATAAAATCCAAGCATATCAGTACTGCAGATGGTCCAAAATTGATACAGGTGGCTAAGCTGGTTAATAACAAGTTCAGAAATTTTAAAGGTCTCTATAGCCTGAACAATGAAAGAAACCTACATGAAGTTGGTTTTATTATTCCTATCCACATGTTAAGAAAACTCCATTTGTCTTCTTCTGGAAATTAGTTGTATCCTTCATATGTTTAGGAATGAATATAAAGGCAGGAAGAGAAAGGCCAGTCTGAATTGCAGCAAGTTCAGTATGAACATATAGTGTGATATGGCAACAAAAAAGTTGGCTCACATTATACAAAACTCATAGAAGCACATAGTTCTGTTGGTTAACACACATTTGGGTATTTCATTGACAAATGGGTGTAGATTCAGAGAAGGGAGAGCAGAATGGTTAAGAGTCTGATAAGATTTTCAGAAGAGGAATGTCCCAAGTAAAACTTTTCTATCTGAACAAGGAAAGATTTAGGGAAGGCAATCATCAGAGATATCCTCAAATTTTCAGAAGAGCCATATGTTAAAGAGGGACTATTCTAAAGGCTGAACGTGGATCCATAGAAGAACATGACAAACAACCAGGTTTGAATGTTATAAACTGGAGAAAACTGCTCTTCTCCTCACTCCCTTCCCATGCCATTTTGAGCTGTTCAGAAATAGTTAGATTGCGTTTGAGCACCTTGCTTCTGGAAATGATCATGCAGTGATCAACTAGTCAGGGATGCTTTATGAAGGAATGCCTCTACTGAGAGGAAGTTAAGACTCATCAACCATCTAGACATTTTTCAGTTCTAAGATTCTAATATGATAGTCTATTGTTTTAAGAGTGCATACGTGTATTAAATTTCTGAATTTTTAAAATATGAAGAAATTGTTAAATATATAAAAATGTGTGTTTTAATCCCTTCTGGGATTTAAAATAAAAACATGTTTGAGACAATCCTCACACGTATTTGGCAAGAATACTTAAAAATGTAGTGTGGAATTTCCACATCATCGTCAATTGTACACTTCTAAAATAGCTTGTGTTACAACATACAAGAATACTTTATAAATTACCTGAGAAAATTTCAGGGGATTCATAGTGGCCATAAACTTGGAAGTAACTTTTTTTGATGTTTTTCTTTGCTGCATATGTAACTTTTTGGCTTGTTTGCTGTATACTGACCTAATAGTTTAGTGAAATGATTCATAACAGATAAAATGCATGGCATTTCAACATATTCAAAATATTTATATAAACATATTCAACACTGAATATTACAGATGTAGTAGAATTAATGAAATTGACATAAATTTTATATTATATTTCATATATCAATGTATACAGATTTCTGGTCTATCTTAGTCTTAAGATTTTTCTACCTAGGATTTCATGCAAACTAATGAACTGAATCTATATCAAGAGATTCTAGGGGCTGGGCACAGTGGCTCATGCCTGTAATCCCAGCACTTTGGGATGCCTAGGTGGGTGGATCGCCTGAGGTCAAGAGTTCAAGACCATCCTGGCCAACATAGCAAGAGCCCCGTCTCTTAGCCAAGCATGACTGCACATGCCTGTAATCCCAGCTACTCAGGAGGCTGAGGCAGGAGAATCACTCGAACCCTGGAGGGAGAGGTTGCAGTGAGCTGTGATCATGTCACTGCACTCCAGCCTGGGCAACAGAGGGAGTCTCTATCTCAGAAAAACAAAACAAAACAAAAATTTAAAAAGAGATGCAACTTATCATCTGTCCAGTTTGCAGTAGAGCCTTATTTATCATCATCTAGAGACCATGTGAAAAAGATCAAGAAGAAATTACTGTAAATAATTATTGTAAATAATTGCACAAGTGGTTTAACTTTTAATCTAGAAGATTGAGATTTAGGATTTGTTTATAGTTGCAGCTTGAAACTCAATAGCTAAGCAGGAATTTAGGCAGAAGCTCTGTTGCAATGAATGAGAAAACAAGAGAGAGTTTAGAGAAAGATAAAAGCAGATTGTCCAGGCTTCGTTTATACCAAACAGATAGAAATAAAACTAATTCTAGGGTTTTCCCATTGGTGAGACTGAATTTAGAGGTCAGAATTTGTGAAGGAAATTGATGGGGTTGGGCCTATATGCGTCAGAATGTGGGAAATGAATGAATGTTTACAGTGAGTAAAACAGACAAAAAAATTCCTGCTCTTGTGGAACTAATATTTAGTTGGGATGAAGATGAGGAGACAGGACTATGATGAATATATAATAAAGTAACATAAAAACACCTATATTATATAGAATGTCGTTGATGATAAATGCCCTGGACAAACAAATACAGCAGAGTGTCAGGAGTTCTAGGAATGGAGGGAGGTTGACTGCTATTTTAAATAGTTGGTCAAGGTTGACCTCTCTTTGAGAGGATCTCACTTGGGCAAACACTAGAAGGTTGCATGGGAGTGATTCATACAGTTATCAGGAGGAAGAGTACTCTCTGTACAGGGAGGAGGCCTGTGAGGATCTAAGCTTGGAGCACGGTGAGAAGGCTCAAAGGAGAAATGGGAAACTGGAACATATAGCATTGTTGACCTTAATGGTAAAGATTTTGCCTTTTAGTCTGAGTGAGATATGGAGGCACTGGTGAGTTTTAACAGAGGAAAATCAATGAATAAAATCATAGTTATGTTTTTTTCTCAAATAGGTGCTAATCCATGTGACTAGATCAACAGTTCAAGCATAGAATTATTTTAGATTCATCTCTTGTCCCAAACATCCCATTGATAGAACACATGTAAGTGATTCTACGTTCAAGAGCATTCCACTTCAACCATCTTATCATGGTGAAGCTCAGATGCGTCTTTATAAGGCTTCTTTTCTTCCCTTTGGCAACTCATTGCTATTTCATTACTCAAAATATATCAGGACCTCAAAAACAAATTGTGTGCAGGGAACTTCCACAGCTTTTAAAAATTTTGCTACAGTGTACTTAGAAATATGTCATAGATTTTTAAGGGTAATTTAAAATAGTATGCACTTTAAAACAAAAATGAATTATTCACAATGCCACATGGACATATAGGTACTTTGGAGTTCCCTTTTTTATTATCTATTTCAATATCAAAAGCTAAAGTTTAGACACAATTGTTGAAAATGACGTGATATATTGATCTGATGACTTCTTTTATGATATGAACTTTGAAATGTTACCTATTTATATTCAGAAACTGATTCTGTGCTCTGTTTCCATTTTTGTAACTGCTTTAAGGATCACTGTAAGTTTTACAGTAACCTTTTGGACTATAGTAATGCAATTTTGGCCTAATTTAATTCTGTCATTTAGAACAAAAAGGTAAAAAAATTATATTACTTTTCCCTTCTTCTCCCTCCCTCCCTTCTCTTTCTCCATTCCTTTCTTCCTTCCTTCTTTTTTTTCCTTTTCCTTTAGTATTCTTCCTGTGAATAAAATATAATAATTAAAATAGATGATTCTAACAAATATAACATTTAGGAAGATAGTAAGGCAAAACTTTAATTAAATCTTCCTTGTTAAAAGCCACAGGTAATTACTATCTAAAGAAAATTTGAGATTTACTTTCAGCGTGAGTCAAAACTAAAGACATTTGCTTGTCAAAGAAGTATAATATGGGTTTTAAAAATATTTTTTTCCTAAGTAATCTTGCGTGTGGATCTTATTATGGGAACTTTATGCTATTTGGCTTTTATTTGGACATGTGACATTTTCAAAAAGATCATCGAGGATTGCCTATTAATGGGTTATTATTCATAACATCAGCCTCTGTGACATGCCTAATCTGGTTCAAATAACAAGTTAATCTATGCAAATTCCTGATGCTGAAAACCTCAGGCACTATTTAGTGCCTAGCACTTAGGAAATGTACCTTGTATAATGTTAAGTATGTCTCTCCATGTGTAGTCCACTCAGCTGACCTCCGAACTGTGTACCTCCCCAAGGTTCTTCATTTAGCTGTGTCTTGAGTGCCAGATGATTTAGATTGGCATAATAATATGTAGTGCATTGTGAGCATTAACACATTTACTTACATAGCAGAGCTGTTTAGCAGATTAATGTAATTATCTTCATTTTGTAGAAGGAAAATATGCCCAGCAACTTGTCAAGGGCAAATAAAAATTCCAATGCTTGTTACAGAGTTAGAAATTAGATTATGGTTCTGCTCTTGACTTTATGGATCCTAAGCTATCATCTCTTTTGGACTTGCATATATTTATCTTTTATAAAGTACCCTGAGAAAAAAATATATACCCATTTCTGAGTTATCTTAGTCTAATTTGAAACCAAAGATTCATTTGGTATTATGGAAGAACAAAAAATGAAATGTGTAATCTTGAAGGATCTTTTTCATTTAAATACACACACACATACTGCTTATTACTATGTAGCCATATACACACGTGTATTACTTAAAACTATGCATTAATTCAAAGGCATTCATCAAATTTTAGTCTTTATATTATTAGAATTTTGATTACCGGACACTGGGCTATGAGAAAATATTAATTTTTCTTTATTGGCTTTCTGATGTCACTTTACAGAAGTTACATCGGCAAGCTAGAAACACAATGGTATTTATTATACTGCATAATGAACTTTTTGAAAATAGTCAATGTGTAAATGTCAATGAATGAACAGAGCAAGAACCAAACAGATCTATCTAAGAATCAGAGCCAAGTTAATCTCAAAATTCCTTCTGAAAAGATGAAAAACCTTGACATCCTCATAAAAGCATTTAAAGACTTCCATTTGAAGTTGAACTCAGTTAAGACAAAATTTTTCTAATCTCCCAGATTTTTGAGAGGGTGTGTTTGTACGTAACTACAGCACCAGTGCATATGTACCATTTACAGCCTAGCACTCACGAGACCTAATTCGTATATTTAGTATATTGTCTGTTTTATTTCAGTTTTCTTAAGGTACTAAATTTTGTTTATCAAAATCCTTGAATAAGAAAATCTAAAAATTGAATTTCTAGAAACGTCTAGTTGCCTTGACAAATGATTATGGACCGAAGAATGGATAAATCTAATTTTCCATCTGGTAGCTATACTATTAAAATTCCAAGGTGTAATCTTTTTTGAGTTGTTTGTAACTTAGAAGGTCCTATTCCATAGAAGAAATAGAGTTAGAGTTTGCTGCATCAAATGTATTTTTTCGAATGCCTATGTATTATAGTTGACACAATTTCCTGGCTTATTGCCTCCTATGCAATTTTCAATTACTGGATGAGGCTGAAAGTTTGAAAGAGAACATGAAGCAGTGCAATTGTCATTTCAGGGAGCTACCTCGTCTCATTGTTTTGCCATGGGGCATATATAGAACACTGAATATAAAACACAAAATATCTAGCACGGCCTCAATAAATGTTCATTTTCAAAATGCCTCAAAGAATGAATTAAACCTAACAACCTAATATGACATTCTCTGGCTGAAAGAAACACTCTTCTCCAACATCATGTGGTATACCAAATTCAGCTGAGGCCCTTTATGAAGGAAGGAATTTGCTTATATTCTTGAAAATACAAATGTTTGAATCCTGTGCTAATTAGAATTTGTGATGCAGTATTTCTTTATTCTCAACTTTATAGCTTAGCCTACAATAAAATTCTTATTAATATGTACCTCTTGATACCTTCAGTTTCCATATACAGTACTCTGCTTTGGAGGTAACTTTGAATCGTAGAAAATGTATGGACTTGTGAGAAGGCTAGAATTGAATTCACAGCCAAGTCACTACTTTACTAAGATCAAAAGCCTGAGTCAATGGAGTTAAATTTTCTATTTTAAAATAGATTTAAGTTAGATAATAAATGTGAAAATACTTGGCAGCTAATCAGTAAATATTCGCTCTTCTTTCTTCTTCATTTTATGAGCATAAAACTAAAAAATATGATATTTGCTTTGCATATAACATATCCCTTTTGCTGAAGAACAGCAAAATATTCTAAAAATTTCTTTTAGTAGGCCCTAAGAGATGATAGGTGGCAAACTATTTATCTCATTGTCAAGAGATTGAATAATTCTGTCAAGGTTACACGGTAAGTCAGTAACAGAGATAAGAAGAAACACAAGTGCCTATAATTAGCTAGCAGTTATATTAGTAGCTCAGTGTGAGAAGTGATTTAAAACAGGCAACATAATGGAAATTTTTGCAATAATTTGTGGTTATTCATACTTCAACTGTGATATAATAAACGTTTTTCTCTAGGAATCTCTCATTGTTGAATATGTATTTATTGTATTGATAAACTATTTTTTAAAAACTTATTTAATATACATAATGTGTTTAGATAAATATGTGGCACTTAGCACTTCATAAAGGTTAGTTATTGTTCTTAGCCTATGAAGTATATGTTTTCATTGACACCTGCTTGGGTAAAGATGACAATTTGGCATGTTTTGACATACCATGTAAGTTAATTTCAGCATGGTCTTCAGAGGAAAGTCTAATTGGATTGCAGAAGAGTTCTCAATATAGATTGTCTTTATTCGGACTCTCCCTAATTACAATGTTAAAAAGAAAATATTCTTGAAACACATTATTTAATACAACTCTGGATAGGGAGAATTTTTAGTGTGCCTACTTGTGTGTTAAATTTTTAGTGTGTCTATTTTGTATTAAATCTACTATTAAAATGAACAAAACCCCAAAAAACAAAATCAAAAAAACTTACTTTAGAGAATTATATAACACTCTAACAAATCTCTAGAGAAAACTGCTTTTCTAAACTTGAAAACACTGGATTTTGAAAGAATTTCAGACAAAACACTTCTTATAGGCCCTTTTACCATCAAAAAGTCTCAATCTTGCCTGACACGTAATGTGCAACTATTCATTTTTTTATTCTGATACATTAACAAAGTCACTGGATTTGTAACTCAAAATATAAATATAAATTTTCCCTCTAGCCCTTCCTAAATAGATTACCTTAAATGTGGACAAGTCATTTAACTATTCTGAAACTCAATTCTCCATCTAAAAGATGACAATATAATGTTGAAATGTATTTTGTGGAGTTGTTATAAGGGTTAAATGAGGCAGATCATACAAATACCATTATTAATACTATTTATTATTATAATAAATGACAGAGTTGGCCTTAGACATCATTGGTTATGAAGTTTTACTTCACCCTCTTTCTTTGATTTTTTTCTCAATGGTTCTTAACCATTTATGTTAATTAATAATGTTATATATTAATATACGTATATGTATTAATAATACTTTAAATTATGTTATATATTAATATACTTAGTTCTTCTGTTTTCAAGGACCCATGACACATAGTTTTCAAACATGGCACAAATTATTTGTTTAGTAAGCATGTACATACTAGTGCATAAGAAGAAAATATGGTATCTGAAAATTGTATATCAATTTCCTGCAAACAAGTAGCAAATCTTAAGTATTTAGTGAAATTATAAAGCTATCACAAAAATAGCCCAGGGGTTCTAAAACTTTTGTGCCAAGATTCTTTTATCCTCTGATAAATAATTCGAAGCTTTGATTTATGCTATATCTACTATTTGATTGTATTAAAATTAAAATTGGGAAATTTAAAAACATTTACTAATTAATTTAAAATAATAGTAATAAAAATTACATGTTGACAAAAAGAACATAGCTATATGAAAAATAATTTTACATCCAAAATAAAACTCTTCAATTTGTGGCTTAATAGAATAGAACTGGATTCTCATTTCTGCCTCTGCATTCAAATTATTACGTTATTTTAGTTTAAATTATTGTGGTTTAAACATATTAAGAAATATATAACAACAAACATAGATATGCTGCTGGAAAAAAAAAAGAGTCTTTCAGTGCCTTTTAAGATAGCTGTAAATATTCTTTGATTCTATACCAAAACTCAGTAAGTGGTAGTTTTGAAAAGATTGGCTGCAGTGTGGTATCTGAAACTGTATCAATGATATTTTCGTACTCTTTTATATTAAAATCCACTGATATATCTTGCACTTGCAAAGAATTTTACTCATGTGTGATGTTATAGCATCATTCATAGATCATTTGGAAGATAATGATTTACTAGTTATTCAGGTCACCCACAACTTGACAGATTTTCTTACAAAATATTTTTTAAATCACATTTTTTATATCACCATTGATCTCATCAGAAAAGTCCCTAAATATTAGAAGCTGTTAATCTCACAGTGGTAGAGACAAGTTTTTTAGAATTTTTAGTTTCATTTGTAAATTTGTGTAGTTATTGACAAATTTTATGTTTTTTTTGAAATACAGTTACTTTATTCATTCTTAAGAAAACGTCTATCAAACAACTGAGTCTTAAAAACCATAGTCAGATACTTTTTGCAGTACAAAGATTATTCCATGAAAAAACTGACCAGTTTAGCTTGCAAATGAAAATAATTGTACAAATGTTTTTCTTCAAATCAACCACCATGCTTCAGTATATAGTTGATATTAAAAAGATACACCCAAAGATAAAAGATTTAATAAATTTAATCATTGTTACTACATCATCAAGGAGATTCGTCTGTGAAACTAGTTGTTTTTTTTTCTTCTGGGAGTGTGTGGTGGTGAAAAGTAAACTGACCATTACCACGGTTTAGTACCCTGGCCTTGATTTCTGCTAATGCACCATCAGTGTTTCCCACCACTATTACTTTTGCACCATCAGGGCACATGTCAACACAATCAACAGACAGATAATAATTAAATCTTGTTGCTAAAAGGATCTTGAACTTGTGTACCTTTGGATAACGTCTTGTGGACTCCCAGGGATTCACAGATCTTTCTCTGAGCTCTCCAAGTTTAAGCTATAGTTAAGTTCATCACTGCCTGCCTCTTCACCAATTCTATAAAATCTATAGCCATAGGAAGATAAATTTTGTAATCATAAAAGCCAAAAACACTTTCGTTTTTACCTCAGGTCTCATCTAGGCCAGTGATACTATTTCTTTTTAAGGGGGAAGAAATCCGGAAGAGCGTCTTCTGTGGGAAAAGTAGGAAGAGTTAAAACCAGCCAGACATACATATAGAAATCAAAAATCTCTGCCATATCATCTGTCCTTTTTTCTTTCCTTTCACTTGCCCTAACTAGAATAGAGATAGTGTACTTACCCAAAGATGGAAATATTATGTTGTTCCTGGTAGATTTAAAAAGTGAACTCATGAGCAAGGCTTAGTACAGAAAAAACATGCTAATATCTGGAATGCTGAATACTAGAAGAGGAGATTTTTATTTCTTACTGGGCTTCTGAACTCACATCAGGAGGGGTCCTTTGTACTTTTCATAGAAAGAATTCTTGTTAGAAGTACTAGATATTGCATATTTCTCAAAATATGGAATTTCCTTCATTTATTTCTAGCTTTGAAGTTTTGTGATTTCTAAAGCATTTAAAAGGTTTTGTAATGTTGAGAACCTAAAATGTAATTCTGTTCTCTGTGCCCATCTCATACCATTATGCATTTCAAATGATGGATCTGGTATCTTTTTCTTATTTGTTGGGAGATGTTCAGAGACTCAAGGATCCATACTTTGACCACATTTTTCACTCTTCAAGGGCCTCACACTACTCTGATTTCAGATGTATAGATACATTTCGTGTCAAACACTGATGGGTCTGAATGTGAGTAGTAGTAAGATATTTCCAGATTAAGTAGACAAATAGCTCAGAACTTCTTAGTGTCATAATTTAAATGACTAAATTTTTGAGGTTTATATGTTTCCAGCCAAATATGCCCTCTCCTTATCTAGTGTAATTTAGCTTTAAAAATTAGACTGGCTTTGCATATGTCAGATTTGGTATTTAACATTTTTTATATATTTCTTTGTTAGAAAGTGTTCAATGTTAGACAAAGTGAACAGATAACTTTGGAATCCATGTTCTGGTCCTGCTGAATAGCATGCCCTCACCCTCCTTCCATCTTTTTTTTTTTCCACCATATACATCCCAGTAACAGAAAGAATTAATTGATGTGTCCCATCTTTATTGGTTTTGTAAATAGCTACAGATATACTTTATATGTAGATAATGGTATGTTTTTAAATTCTGCAAAAATACCCTTTCAATTCTCTTTATTCTCTTTTTCAAGCTTTGATAAAATATTTTTTATTCAACATTTAGTGACTGATTTTATCTATAGGGTTCCTGATGTGGTGCTACCTGAGTGGTGCTGAGAAAATATTATTCTATAGTTCCTCATTCACCTAGATTCTGAGATTTTATCTTTAGTTATTTGTTCCTTTGGAGAAAACATTGCCCTCACAGGCTATTCTTTTCTAAAATGTTTGCTGTGCTATTATTATTCACTTGAATGCAAATTAATGTATCTGCTGACCTTCCTTCTTGACAGTTTAGGACTGTATTAAGTTTTCAGATCTGCTTGGTGAGAAATAGAGAAATAAAACTAGTTCACATCTGTGGAATATTTAACTATGGGCTAGCACCACTCAAAGCATGTCTCATGCCTTAATTTATCAAAAGTAGATACTATTAATCTCAATTAACAGAAGAGAAAACTGAAATGAAAAATGTTAAATAACTTGCCAAAGGCCAACCAACCAGTGAACGGGTAGAGACCAAGATTTGGACCTGTGTGGTTCTACTTCATGGCCGGTTCACTTACCCATGGCAGCAGGTGATCTCAACACTGAAAGAGCAGAAATGAGTAACTAAGGGCTTCCTTTAGTGACATACTGCAGAAGTGAGTGTGTTTCCCTTTTTTTGAGGTCTCCTATGAAAAGATTAACAATTAAACAGTATTTACCATTTAGATTCAGCACTATGTCCTGATGTATCAGAAGAGTCTGTGAACTTTTTTTTTTTTTTTTAAAGAATCTTTGGAGATAGCAATGAATAAATTCTTAACTGTGTCAGATATGCCTTAATTTTTTTGAGTCATATAAGAATTTGTAGCACTCCTAGAATTGTTAACTTAATTGATAAGAGTGTGCATTTTTTTTCCCTTTGTTGTTGTGTGAAATATTAAAGCAAAAATAATCAAGGCCCAGGGCTTTTCCTGGTCAATTTATGCATATATGACAAGTGATGGCAAATGATAGTTAAAGTTATTAAGTTAATCATTCATTGTCCCAGGGTATCCCCCAAATCACAGTTGGAACTGAAGTGCTCCAAAAATGACTGTTTTGTTGTTACACTTTTTCTTTACATAATGAAATAAATAAGCAAACAGAGTATCTTATCTGTTGATCAATTATCTTGTAATTCTGCTTGTGGTAACTCCTAGAGTAAAGAATATCATCCAGTTGGCCCCCTTTATGAACCAGGATTGCAATGGAAATCTTATTGGTCAGGTTACTGGTTAACAGGAGCAGTAGTCCTAGAGCTGTGACTTTGCATCAGAGGTCCAGCTCGTGTGGGCATAAAGCAGTACGGCACTTTACAAGTTAGACATCTAGAGTTTGAGTCCTCAATTCACACCTGAGTGCTGTTGAAATAGTGTTGTTGAGTGAATTATGTAACTTCTTTAAACCTGATAATCCTCACCTCTAAAAGAATGACAATACTAGTGACTTTTTAAGGATTAAATGGAATAAAGTGTTTAACTTGTTTTCAGAAGAGGATGGAATCATCATTCAAAGAGTACAATCAGTGATGTTTTCAGCATAGACAACCAGAGCTTTAACTTAAAACATCTAGAAACTGGGCTTATTGGCCATGGTTTTAGTGTGATTAGAGGTGGTCAGAGGCTGGTCTGAGTTGCCGCTATCCTGTTTATGGATGGTAATAGACTCCCTAGTTATTTGATGTCTTCGCTTAGCTGTCTTTTAGGTCCTTCAAAGCTAACATTTTCCAGGAATGAATATATGTGCTCTGCATTTCCTCAACTCTTCTCCCATCAGCTTTTCCCTACTCAGAAAATGGTACCATCATCCACCCCTTGAATCAAATTTGACACCTAAAAGTTACCATTAACTTCTCTCTTTCCTTCACCTCCCACATTGAAATAATCAGCATGTCTGTCATCTGCACCACCAGAGTTTATTCCATAAATGTCTACATCTTTTTGTCCCTGTTGCCTTCTAGACCACAGCACTTTTTTCACCTATGCAACTTCAGAAGCCTCCCGGCTGCTCTCCCTTCTTTTCTCTCTTCCATTTACAATCAATTTTCTATGCAATAGGCAGAGTGAACTCAGAAAACAGTAAATCATGTTAGATCTTTACTATGCTTAAAATCTTTCAATGCGTTTCTATTATAAGAAGAATCAACTCCAAGTTCATTAGATTTTAGGCCTATTCATGACAGCTCTTGTATTTTTCTCTGATTTCAAATTATTCTCTTTTTCTGTTATAGTCCAGCAACAGTAAAGACTTTTTTCCATTTCAAGGCCTTTGTCCTTACTGTTCCTCTGTCTAGAACACTGTTCCATGACATCCCTGATGGTGGGCTCCTTCTCAATATTCCAAACTCATGTCAAATGTCACTTCTTACAGAGGCCTTTCCAGAGGACCACTTTAAATTAGCTTTTGTCATGCACTCATCTCCCTCTTGTAATTTCTTTGAACAATTAAATGTTTATCTTGAATACCCTTGTTTGTTTATTTTTCTACTTTCGCATTTGTCTCCCCAGACCATTGGAATATAAACTCTGTTGTAAAAGGACTTTCATCTCCAGAGCTGAGGAGATACATAAATATTTTTTTATTTTGAATTAATACATCGCTGTGTTCAGGCTCTTCTGAACATAATTTTATAGAGGCTGTCAAAATGGGATTCCTGGATGTAATGAATCTGTCCTGTTTATGATTTTCAGTTATATAATGAGTTAGAAGACCAATCCAATCATATTTCAGATAAACCTCAAGAGCAATTGCTATGGCAGAGAACTAGAAGGGTATTTAATCAACTAGTTCCTCTTTTAAGATCTTCAGCTCTTTAACAGTTAGAAATTAATAAAGCATGTTATATAATGCTGGAACTTTTTGTCTTTCATTGTTTCTACTGCTTTATCTCCAACTTCTAGTCTGACATATGGTAGGCACTCAAAAAATTGGACGAAGAAGCAACTCTTTTTGGACAGACCAAGAGTGTTGCCTTTTAAAACATTTTATGTGTACTTTTCCCCCCAATCCTTTTATAGTATGGATGAATATTTGTATAAGACATAAATTTCTACAAATACTGAAACAGTATGGACAGATACGAGGTATTGTTATTAATATCACCTAGATAATAAGTAAACTATCTTAGAAAGTCAGGCTACCTTAAATTATCTTGCTTCTTGAGTTCCCCCCTCCCCCAAGGATATTCCAGTAATTGTTGAGCAGCATTTAAGCTTTGGATAAGGAATGCATATTTCTTGGCTTAGTCAGAACTTTTCTGGATGGAAGTCCTTTTTGGATGAGAATTACAACACATAAGATTAAAATGCCCATTTAAGATGTAAATTCTAGGGATAAAATATAGATAACTCACATGGGGTGACTTGATTGGCATCTGTTTTCATTTTTCTTTGTTTCTTTTTAGATACCACCAAAGTCCTTCCTATTTCAGGCAAAAAGACATGTTTTAAAAACTACTTATAAGGCCTCTACAATATGTCAAATAATTCATGTGCCATGTCCTTGGACATGGTATGGTCTCTTGCTTGAAGTTTTTAGCCAGCAAAATGGTGAAATACTTAGAATTAATAAAACAGATCTGTAGGTCAAGAAACTCAGTACCTATATTCTTCTCCTTATTTTAATAATGAAACTAATAAAAAGTAAGGCAGAGCTGGCTCTTCACCAAGTGAGGGATTTTTCTTATATGAGTGAATTTGAGAGAAAGGGGGACAAGAAAAGACCTTTGAGATTAGGGCCCAGGTCTGTTTTGTTACTACTGTATCCTCACTGCATAGAACAGCGCCTGGCACCCAGCATGGTCACAGTAAAGACTGAATGATAGAAAAATAGAAAAAGAAGAACTAATGTTTAGGAACACTTACTTCCCACTTACAGGTATTAAAAAAATTAAAGATGATTAACATTATGATACTGCCAGATGTAGGCAGTTACAATTTCTACCAACTACAGAAAAAAGAACTAAAGACAGAATTTACCAGGACATGAAAGAAAGGTATAAGATCATGGATTCCTGAAACAGGATGTTCCAATTAAATATTTAAATTTAAGTGAGGATTCTAGGAGTTTAACAGCTATTTAAAATATGCCAAGGAAGTTAACATTCAAGGCTCCCTGCTGGTTTCCTTCCTAGGTTCTCCACACTTTGAAAGCTCATCACTTGGACAAGATTGCCTCTTTACCTTTTCCAAATTAATCTGTTTCATACTTTTTTTTTTTTTGCAAAAAAATGACAATTCCCCTCTTTCACTAAGGTATTTGAGACATCAAGGACACCCTCCTGTCTGTACGTGGTGGCTCACAGCTATAATCCCAGCACTTTGGAAGGCCAAGGCAGGAGGATGGCTTGAGGCCAGGAGTTCAAGACCAGCTTAGGCAAAATAGTAAGATCCTTGCCTCTACAAAAATAAAATTTAAAAATTAGCTGCGTGTGGCAGCACATGCCAGTGGTCCCAGCTACTCAGAAGGCTGAGGCAGGAGGATTACTTGAGCTCAGGAGGTTGAGGCTGCAGTGAGCCATGATCACACCACTGCACTCCAGCCTGGGCAACAGAGCAAAACCCTATCTTGGAACAACAACAACAAAAACCTCAAAACAAAAACATGTTATAGATTACCTATAGATTCAATTTTCAAGAATCCTGGCTTTCTCTCTAAGTACTGTTATAATGCTGCAATTTTCAAATTAGTTTTCACCTTTAATAAATGCTACTTTCCATATTGGAATGAATAATTAATAAGGAACCAAAATGCATGTCTGAGATTTAGAAAATCTTGGGATTCTGTTTCTATCCCTACTTATTTTTTATTAGGCTAAGTCAATCATTTTAAGAAATGATCACCTTTACCCCAACTGTAGAGGTAACTGCCTTACATGCTACCATACTCAAAAGGTTAATGAAGAGGCATAGAAGTGGTGGTGAAATAGTGAAACCTTCTAGATGCCAGATGCTACACAGATGTGAAGCGTATGACACAAGCATGATGAAAAAGGAAGCTAATTAAGACCATCAGATACGATCTGATTTTATCTCTCCATAGAAATCATGATAACCATGTTACATAGTTACTGAAATTTAGACATTAAGTTTGTGGAATCTTTCTGACAGTTATATTAGCTAATCACTAAACAGAAATTATAAAAGAAATATTTAATAATAATTCCCAGTCTTAGGAGAATATTTAGCTAATAATTCTACAGTTGATGGCAGAGTTCTTTTATTATTTAATTCATAATGTCTTTTCAATCACTTTACCGTTTCTTAATTTATGAAGAATACATACCAAGTATATTAGTCTGTTCTCGCACTGCTGTAAAGAACTGCCCAAGAGTGGGTAATTGATAAAGGAAAGAGGTTTAATTGACTCAGTTCCGCATGGCTGGGGAGGCCTCAGGAAACTTACAATCATGGCGGAAGGGAAAGCAAACACATTCTTCTTTACGATGTCAGGAAGGAAAAGCGCAGAGTGAAGTGGTGGAAAAGTCCCTTTTAAAACCATCAGATCTCATGAGATTCACTCACTATCACCAGAATAGCATGGGGGAACCACTCCCGTGATCTAATCACCTTCCAGAAGGTCCCTCCCCCACACATGGGGATTACAATTCAAGATGAAATTTTGTGGGGACATAGAGCCAGACCATATCACCAAGAAAATAAAAAATAACACAGAATGCCACTTTTCTATTCCCTTTAAATATTTCCAATTGAAAATATTTCCATCATCTGGTGAGTTCTTATAGAATTTAATCCCTAGACGTCCCACTTGATGTAATAAAAGAAGAAAGCACATATAATTTTGAGACAAATTCCACCTTTCCCATACTTAGCATATAAACACATAATTGAAGCAAGAAAAATGAGAAAAATTCAAATATGTAATAGGATGAAGAATTTTACACTATGCATTATGATATGTGGGGTCAAAGTGACAAAAGTAATTGGACAAAGGTAGTCTCATCAATGAGGAGCTGAAAGAAATGAGTTTTCAGCACCATTTTAAAAGTAGAAGAGAAGGTAGGGTATCAAAAGTAGGGTGTGCTATGGAAAGTGGAAGGTATTTTTGTTGTTGTTAGAGACAGGGTCTCCCTCTGTCGCCTATCTTAGCCAACTGCAGCCTCGAACTACTGGGCTCAAGTGATCTTCATGCCTCAGTCTCCCAAAGTGCTGGGATTGCAAGTATGAGCTGCCCCCGCAACCTGACGTTTTCTTGATTCAGTAAAAGAAAATTGATGGTTTCTCATGTTCACCAGGGGGAAAATCCATTCATTTTATCAACGTGTTTAAAATAATTCTTACTTCTTCTTTCACTTTGAAGTGTTTAATTCATTTTTGTATTTTATTCATAAATATGACCAGATACAACTTAGACTATGTGTACTGTATTATTTCATGTGGACACACACATTTTGTTTTTTCATAATAGATTTGTGTATGGTTTCATATATTAGAGTATTAAATATTGAATTTATTATAATTCACTTAGTTAAATAATGATGTTAAAATCTGGTATGTTTATTTGAGGGATATAGGAGGCTTACAGTGAAATCATCCTTTCACCAAGATTTCTTTGTAAGACACTCACTATTACTGGAATTGTGTTTTGTACATTACATTCCATTGACGTAATTTTAAACTTCCATTCTACTTCACTACAAATGGAATTTCATTAAATCTGACTCCACAATAAGTGGGTTCCAGAGTCATTGACATTTAGTAGAATTACAGATCTTAGTGTCTTTGTATATTCTGCATTAAAATGTATTATGTGTGCTTTCAATTTTGTTTTAAAGAAACTGCCATTGATTTACATAGTTGTATGGAAGAGTTTTGTTTAAATGCCATTGCCTGATTTCATGGTAGCTTTTATTTTCCTTTTGACATCATTTACAAATATTTCTTAGAGTATTGGCTACTGTTGGGTTGAAATGAGATAAAACTTACGGTTTATATGTTCGTGTAGATTTTCTCTAGCAGTCTTTCCAGAACCTTCGTGGGCCTTAAGCTGTAACTGTAGCAGCTTTCTCTTGCAACTTTCTTTATTCTACGCTTTATTATTCCCTTGTAGACAGTTAGGTATTTTATACAATAATGCTTAGAAAAGCTTTCTCTTTTAAAGAGGGAAATAAAGATAAAAAGCTTGGCGAGAATAGGATCTTTTCCTGGATTCCATGTTTCTGAGATTTGGTGACAGAGTGTCTGCTGTCAGAAGCTGAGGAAGGAGGAATCTGGGCTGAGGAAGTCGAGGAAGACAGTGGACTTTGGTTTTAAGAGGACTGCTCCTGGGATCTTCTCACCTATCCCCAGCTGAGCTCAGAAGTAGGCATCAATCTGCAGGTAATTGTGTTTGGGGCTCAAAGGAGCCCTTAGAATGCCAGACCTAAAGAGGAAACTCCTGATAAGAGTTTCCATAGTTCTGCCCATTCTAGAACCACAATTTCCTTAAGAGTCTGTGACCCAGGGACCAATGCCCAGGACATATCTACACTTTGATAGGAGGAACATTTCAAATCCATCCAGGTCAAGATCACTCACTAGGTCTTGTGCATCTCCTCCTCCTCTTTTCTTTCTGGAGTTAGTAACCACCTCAAAAGACAGCTTTCTGACTCATCATTATGCCACCTACAGTCTTACTTTTAGCTTGGTTTGAGGGTGTCCTGTTCATAACTCACAGAAACAGACTTGGAGTGTGAATGCCCTTGACACCAGTTTTAATAAGCATTTTTCATTCTACAATAAAGTGATTCAGATATTTTTTTTCCTTTGTCTCTATCTCCCTAGATAGCAATATGTGGAGGTTGGATTTCCTGCTGAGTTTCTTAGCATTATTGCCAGGTCAGAATTTAGGCATATTAACATGAAACATGTTGTTGTGCATCTGGAGGCCAGAATAGAATCAGCATTGTTAATTTGGTTAAAGGAAAAGACTGCTGTTGAAGATTAGACTTCTTGTATATGTGTGGGAGATAACATAATAATGTCTTTTTTCCAAGAGGCATATGGTTTTCTTTTGTTTATATGCAAATTTTGATCAATGGAGGAATTAATAAGTCAAATGAAATATTAAATATTTTATAATTTTAGTTGGTTATTGGTTGACCAGTACATATATGATGGCATAAAATTTTAGAAGCTGGATAGTTTTAAAAATCTTTCCATATAATTAATGATATTCTGGGTCAAAGTTTTCTATATTATAACTACTAAACAAGATAAAGCAATTTTATTTTAAAAATCATTCTTTGGGGTAGCTTGTACTTAGAGCTCTGACCTAATTAATGATGTACATGTTTATTTCTGACATGTATTTTGATAATTATTTAGATTTGTCTTATTTATGTAGATGTGTATAATAACATTTCTTGGGAAAATATGGTTTGTTGATTGAGTTTAAACCTCTTATCTCCATTTAGTTTTCCTACATTTTAACTATTTTTCTGTTCTATTGAAGGCATAGTACCAATTTTGTGTCAGGTATTTTATTCCTTTTGTTTCAAGTGTTCTTGAGATCCCTGAGGACTAGGACTATTGCAGTTACGATTCTATAACTGAGGAAAGGAAGCTCATCTGGACAGGAAGATATTTACAGGATGATATAAAGACACAATCTCTTTATAAAAACATTTTAAAGGTATAATTTCTATAAAATAAAGTTCACACATAAGAAGTGTATTGATATGTGACATTTGACAAATGTGTATACCCATATAACCACCACCCTAATAAAAAAAAAAAGAACATTTCTACTTTTCCAGAAAGCCCTCACTGGCTTTTTCCTGTCTTCTTCCACAGCCCTCAAACTCTTATCTGATTAGTTTCATCTGTCCTAAAATTTCCTTTATATGAATCACCAAGTATGTACCTTTTGATGTCTGCCTTCTTTCACCCAGTCTACTGTCTGTAAAAGTCATTCATGTTTTTGCGTTCGTCAATATTTTGCTTTTCTTAAATTGCTAACATTTTATAAATGTACCTCAATTTTTAATTTATTGGCCTGTTGATGACATTCAGACTGTTTCCAGTTTTTATTATGAGTAAAGTTGCTATATACAAGTCATGTACATATCTTTTTATGGACATATGTTTTCATTTGTCATATTTATCTAGGAGTAGAATTCCTGGGTTGCATGGAAAAATGTTCATTTAATTTTATAATAGACTAATTGTTTACTAAATCAAGGCATGATCTTAGTCTAGTAATATCTATTTACTTCTAGCAACATCTGTGTTTGGTAAGTTAATTTTTTGGATAATGAATGATACCGTAAGTGATATTTTTTCTCACTACTGCTTCCTTTCTCCCTCTTTTTAGACAATTAAAAAAATGAAGATAAAAAGTTTGCTCCATAGGAAAAGATTTTATTTTTTAAGTTTTGGGCAAATTTGAGATTCCTATAAAATTCAGCATAGGCATATAAAACAGAATAAATATATTTTGTTTAACTTTTAAAGCAGGGTATTATTCATTTGTTAGTTAATTGTTTAAAATCTATTATAATTATGGATAAGGCAGTGATACAAAAGGAAGAAAAGAAAAATTCCAATTTATTCATTAAATAAGAATGTGTCAATGCATTTTGAATGAGAAAAGGCATTGTACACTCCAAATACAAAGTTGAGTAAGACAATTTTTTAACCTCAGGAATTGCAGAAAAAAACATAAATGTTTGTATATCATTAGATTCATACAGTCAGGCTGAATGTGGAAAGGGCTTTAAGAAAGTTATTAAAATTAATTCTAGGGAAGTAGAAATGTTTCCATCTAATGGGAGTAGGGACAGTTTCACAAGGGAGTTGGAATTTGGACTGAGTTTTGGACAAAAGAGAATTTTGATGGGCAGATCACGAAAAGAGCAGTTCAGGAGGAAGGAATGTTGGGCTGTGGAGCATGGGTGATGAGAAAGGCAGATTAAGTTAAAATAGGGTTGACAAATTGAGAGAACACAGAGTTAAGGGACTGGAATTTAAGTTTAGATTTGCTTTGATAAAGAAAAATGTTATTTTGTGATGAGAGAAAATAAGTGAAAAATTAAAAATGTAAAAACAGAGAGATTAAGAAAAGTAAAGATGGGGTCTGCTAACGTGTTATTGAAATGGACTGCAGAGAACAGATTGCATTGATGAGTCTCGATGCTGTGAGAAAGATCATTACTACATTGACAATTCTAAGTAGCTGGAGACTTTTTAAACTTTCAAATTCCATATTTTTAGTAATTTTTCAAATGTTATTAATTTAGCCCAGGAAAATACACCCATCATTGATTTAACCAATCATTGTAATTATTTATTCAACTGGTGTACTTGTCTCTAAATGATGCATTTCTATGAAAAAAAGGTCAGTTTCACTAAGTCCTCAGGCTCTGGCTATGACTTTTCATATGGCATAAATGCTTGTATGAACTTAAGCTATCGCTTTTCTTCACTGTTGTTTAGATGGCATTAGTAATTGGTTTTACTTACTAACTACAGGCATTTTAATACAAGATTCCATTTTAAAATTGTGTACTTGTAGTTTATTGCAACATAGTGACTAAAGACATCGTATTCTTCTGGAATCAATTTGTGGGCATTGTTAAAACTATCTTAATAACTGTAGTAGTAAAGCAATCAGAGTTAAGCTTTCAGAGCAGATTAGAGGAAACTTATTAGCAACAAAATATAGTCAAAATATACCAGGCATAATCATATTTTTATATAATGGAATTACCTCAGCACATAGTGAATCTAAATTAAATGAGTTTATAATTGAGGTTTGTGTGCAAGGGAAAAGAAAATTCGTCCATTAGGGAGATTCTAGTTTTTACATTATAGTCAAAGTCTTAGTTAGCTTTTGAGAGTATATGTAGGTGCCATTAAATTCTGTTATCCTCTTCTGCTGTGGGTATAAGCATATGGCAAACCCAGGCAAAAATTAGAAAAATAAAAAGGATTGTAGAGAAATGAAGATTAAAAAATTAATAAGAGAAAAGGAAAGCTAACTTCTTCATTTTTTTTCCTTAAGGTTATTAACAAATTATTTTCAACATAAATTTTCATGAATAGTTTTGGAAAAATAGAAATAAATTGCATTTTTACTTTAAAAATAGTTTTCTGTGGCTGAAGGTTTGCTTCAGTTGTTTTACGGTCACAACTTCCAAAAGCCACCTGGTTATGGGATGTTGTATCAATTTGATACTTCAAAGCAGTGGTTTCTGCTCTTGGCTCCCTGGTGCAAAAAGGGGGATAAATGCTACTTAAATAGTGGGTGAATGTAATTTTGCACTTTAGAAAATGTCTGCATGTTTATTAGAAAAGTGAATGCTGAAATCAGCAAACAAAATATGAATGTAAAGTGAGCAAGAAAGAAATGCTATTTAAGAGCTCACTTGCATTATTTAACTGTGTAATCCTGTGTCACATATATTTGTAATACTTGTTTCAAGTTCATTACAGCTCCTGGGCTCAGTACATCCTAGTCCAGTTCTAAGCACGTCTAATTTTAAAATAGCTATGCTCACTTAAAAAGAAGAATTTGCTATCGTTTTATTTTATAGGCTTTAATTTTAAAGTTGTATCAGCTATAGATAACAAAGACAGCTTTCATGGACACATCAGTTTAGAAGTCTTTTGGGCACTTTGTGAGATAAACAGTAAGTGTATGTGCTAATCAGATAATTTTTTTCCAAGAGTCTTTAGGTAAAGATAGCAAATCTTCTAAAACAGACTGGTAATCAAACTGGGTTGATCATTATTGGGTTTTATTATTGAATCTTAATATGCTTTATTTTGTAATGTTTAAAATATGTTCTTAAAACTGTGTTCTTAAATTCAGTAGGATATTCATATTTATATCATACTTTTCCATTTTAAAATCTTACTAAAAATAAAAAAATTACTTCTCCAAAAATGTTTTATACTTAACATACATTACTGATTTTAGTAAATAAACAATTAAGACAATTAGCCAGACCTATTTATGAGTAGTTCTAATTGGAGCAGCTTGTTGCTAGACCCTATTTGATGGTAGAGATAAGGTTGAGATGGCTGAATAGCTCATCTAATTGGAGATACTTTGGTGTCATATGGACCTTTGACTGAATCCCATGGCTATGTACTCGCAATTTGGTCAAATGCTGAAAATGAACATACATTTGCCTCTGTCAAAATGTTTTGCAAATGTTCACTCAGACACTTACATGAACAAGGGGGAAAGGTTAATGAGAAAAAAATATTACTTTTATTTAAAAAAAGTACATATATACACATACATATTTCCTCTCTTTTAGTTGCTAACCTGCTTTTTAGATTCACCCATGGTTGTCTCGAAACAGGTGTGGGAAAACAGGGGGAGAGCTAAGGAAGGAATTCCACCCAAAGCCTTTCTGATTCTCTTAGTATTTTGTGGAACACCATGAGAGATGTCTTCCAGTTGTGTAGGATAAGTACAGCCCACTGAACGCTGCTTACCAGCAGTTTACCACAAGCCAGTTATAATGTCAGAAACATCAGAACCCTTTCTTTTCTTCTCTATTTAAATAATGATAAATGCCTTCATGCTGTGTGAGCACGATTGAAGTGTGTTTCTCTGCAGGTAAACTTGGCAGTGTCTTATATAACTATACTCGATGAGAGTATTACTTAAACAGTAAGAAATACATTGTCTGTTAAAAACTGTATCACAATTTGGAATGATGTTTATGCAGGTGGATAGTCTGCCAGTTATTTTATAGTCTAAAAAATGAACTCTAAGGCCGCAATATAAAATCCAACTCTTTAGTTGGATATTCATTGTGAAAACAACTGTGGGTAATAATATAAGCTTAATCATTTGGTGATTAGGCTACCAACTATTTATGATGAGAGATAACCTATCTGTTCTTTTTTTCTAAACTAAAATGTATAATATAATTAGTTAGTCACTATTTTTAAAGGAATTTAAATATGGTTTTCATTGAAATTCAAATATTTAATTGCATGTGCACCTACTGCCTAATTATTTGCATGTCAGCTGATGTTATCTATTATCTAACTGCTGTGCTGTCCTTAATTGCTGCTAATTCATCCCTGCCCATTTCCCTTGGTGATGATAGTCCTGCATTTCATGGCAATTTTAAATAGCAGTTTAACAGTCCTAAGTGGGTGGCATAATAGCCAGGTGACCAAAAAAACCTATTTGACTAATTGGGATATAGGAATTGAGGTCACAACGTTCAGTCCTTGACAAACTTTTTAAAAACTTAAATTATTCTTGATTCATATTCCCACTTGTTGGGTTGGTAGGCACTCCAAAATAAATACAATAATCAGAGACAACACTAACTGTAGGTACTAATTTTAGCAACTGAAACAACTCGTGTTAAAATCACTGAGCTTCTGTTACGTGCATACATAAGTATTATGTGGCTACTTCTGAAATTGAGTATCCAGTGCTCTTATAATTGGGCATTTCAATTGAACTCTGCTTCAGTAAAATAAGTAGCATTTCAAGTCTTCTTTCTCTAGTGATTGCTTTGTCTTTATCCAATGATTGCTTTTTTAAGTTAGAATCTGGTTGCATAGTGCTCCACGTTTCTTTCCTATGGAGTGGTGTTTTTCAAATAGTGTGGATGTGGAGAAGCCAGGAGGCATCCTACAACTTTGAGAAGCGTTTGATGTCAGGGCAGCAGTGGCTGTGAGGTTGGCCCATGATCTTAGAGCTAGAGGTGAGTCTTAACCTTCCCGCTCAGCATCTTTTCCATCTGAACATTCAAGTAAAATTGGAAGCCTGTTGGCCCTCCAGCTGGATCATTCCACTGTTTTAATTGGAGTGAACTGGATAAGTTATAAGGCAGATGGTAAGATTGGATCTGACGGGATGGCGTTTGGCAAAATGGAAACTTTTAAACGGTAGGTTTGAGATAGCTAAGGAGTATTGACCTCTCTTTCCGTCTGGCATTATCTTCACATTTGTGTTTACTACTCCCCCATCTCTTCCTTGATCCACTTGATTCTTGTTTTTCTTTCTTTTTCTTTCACTCTCTTTGTGCTGGCTTTCTTTTCTTTTTTAAAATTCCATGGTATCTCATTATCTCTTCTTGTCCTCCCATTCTACGAATAGAACATGAAATTGAGGCCCCACTTTTTAAAAAAACCAACTAATTAGAGAATTAATATATGTTTACTATGTACTTATTACAATTAGAAACTATATATAAGCAGAAAGAGAGCTTGTCCATCAATCCACATGAGAAATTAGTTGAGTGCCTTAAAGATTTTAATAGTATATAGAGAAGAACGTTATTTTTCTTAACTATTTGAAAATGTATTCTGCATTCTCAAATAAAAGTCATTTTATCTTTTACTTTTTCTTTGATTCCTTTTTAAGCCACAAAAGAATTAAATTTCATTTGTTTTACGTATGGGCTATTAACGTCAGTGGAGAAAGAGGCTCCCCTTACTTGCTTCAGGACTTACATATTATTATGGTTAGTCCTGTAGGTAAGTGAAATGAGAAGAGCTTCACATCAGCACTAGTTCTTCCCCATGTTATTTTAATTTCTCCACAACCACTTTACTGAATGTGTATAATTTTAAGAATTATTTCATTTTCTTATAACTTTTTCTCTTTATTTTGTACTATCACCCTATTATCTGTCCTTTTTCTATTTTCTTTTTTAATTACTTTTTGAGACAGGCTCTTATTCGGTTGCCCAGGCTGAAGTGCAGTGGTAGGATCATGGCTCATTGCAGCCTTGACATCTCAGTTGCAAGTGATCCTCCCACCTCAGTCTCCTCAGGAGCTGGGACTACAGGCTTTCGCCACCATACCTGGATAATTTTTCTTTTCTTTTTTTTTCTTTGGTAAAGATGGGGTTTTGCCAAATTGCTCAGGCTGAACTCCTGGGCTCAATCCTCTCCCCTCAGTCTCCCAAAGTGCTAGGATGATAGGCATGAGCCACTGCACCTGGCTTTTATATTTTTTTGTTTCTTCTATTTATTTCCTTTACTTTAAACTCATTGTTACAAAGTGGTATGGATTAATCAAGAATGATGGAAAGGTTAGCTCTGTTATTTTTTTTGTGTGAGGCTAAGATTTAGAAGTAAGAAAATATAATTATTTTTCCCAAAGTGATGATGTTTACTGAAACATTGGTACTATTACTTTAAATTTCCTAAATTTATAATTCAATTTAGTGAAGTAGGACTTCTGAAATTGATTTTTAGATATATTGGGGAAAAATATTTCAGGATCTAAGGTAAACGTTTTAGGAGGTATTTATATTTGCATGCCAGTCATGGTTGTGTCTAACTGAAAACCTATATTTTTATCATAAAATTCTATATAATTCTAAATCATCATAAGTAAAATTAGAGTGAATAAAAAGAAATAAACAAATATTAGAAGTTAAAATTTGCAGATTTATTAGTTGTTAAACTGAATTTTTCATCTTCGACTCCTATCCTCGCTATTCTCCCATAAATACTATCTAGAAAATTGTCACCCAACCTATTGTAGAACTAGAAACCTAGTAGTCTTCTTCATCTTCATTTTCTTCATTATCTCCCCTACACTAAACATTCCCTTGTAACAAATATAATATTCACAGCATTGTGCAAAAAAATGCACATTTTAAATTTCTTGTATAAAATTTGATTTGTGACTTCGAGCCGCCAGTTTCCCTAGGGAAAAAAAATATGGGTGCTTTCAGCTAATTTTAGTACAATCCAGTAATTTTTCAGTTACTTTTCCATGTAAAACAAGTAGTCCAAGGTTCAGCCTTCTGATCGTTTTCCTGATATGGAACCTGGGAGCAGCAGGGAACATAAGTAATGGCACGATGTCAGGATTGAGAGGTGGGCATTTTGGATCCTGATTAAATATATCAACATAGGTAATATATTGTGATTGTTTCAAATAGTGGAGATCAGAAATCCTTCCTGGTACAAATTCAGTTTCCCCACAGTAACCTCAAAATTGACTTCAGACCTACATTCCATCTGATCCGTGGTGTTTCTCCTCTCCGCATCCCTTTCACTGTGTTCTGTTGATCTCCAGCAAATGAATGCACTTCCACTCTGTTTCCTCAGTGATGAGCCCATAAAAATGCTGGTAGTTTTCTTCTGTCTCCCTCTTTGAGAATCATGAGGCACTCATTGCGATTGTTGTTCTGGGGTTGTTTCCCTCTTTGTGCCTATTTATGTATGAACCATATACAATTGACTCTTCTCTCAATGTCAAGTGGTAGCAATTTTAAGTGTTCTGTGTTTTAAACTTTAATGTACAACTTATGTCAGTCAGTCATGATAATACCATTCTTCTCACAAGCCATCATCATCATCACTATCATCATTGGCATCATCATCGTGTAACAATGATATAATGGTTAATATTGGCCACAAAGCAATCCTAGTTCCTTAAAATCTATTAGTTGAGCCCTTTCTGTAGGTTAAAATGGTGAGTGGCAGTGATTTCATATGGTTCAACTTATTACTACTTCAATTTCCTTACAAGCTTACAACCACCACAGTGATTCAGGTCACCATCGTCCCACAACTAGAAATCATCACTGTGGCCTTCTAATGGATATTCTTGCTTCCAGTTTAGCCCTCTCCCATTTGTTTGTTGTACTTCAGCTAGATTAAGCTTTATAAAATACAATCATATTGAGCTCTTCTTCTTTCTAAAATGCTGTCATGGCATCTGATTGACCTTAGTATAAAATCCAACCTCTGTTTATGTGATTTATAAGTCATGCCGCCATACATCCCAGCTAGTCTCTGTCAGCCCGAGTTTACAACTGCTGCCCCAGCCTAATTAATAGTAGTGATCCCTTTATTCTCAGACGTGGACTGGTTTAGATGACGAATTGTATGACAACCTTATTTATAAGGTACCTCATGTTCTGGCCTCTGCAGTTCTCTCCAAACTCATCTCTCACCACTTTTTAAATCATAAAAATGAGCTGTATCCATTCTGAATTCCTTTGGATTTATGGAATATATCACCGTCTCTTTCAGTTCAGAGCCTGTGCCCATGATGTTGCCATGGCCTGAACCACTCTCTGTTAACCTGACTAATGCACGCCAATTTCACGTTCCTTTTTTTTTTTTTTTTTGGTAGAGTCTTGCTCTGTCACCAGGTTAGAGTGCAGTGCCATGATCTCGGCTCACTGCAACTTCCACTTCCCGAGTTCAAGCGATTCTCCTGACTCAGCCTCCTGAGTAGCTGGGACTACAGGCATGCACCACCACATCCAGCTACTTTTTGTATTTTTAGTAGAGACGGGGTTTCATCATGTTGGTCAGGATGGTCTCGATCTCTTGACCTGGTGATCTGCCTGCCTCAGCTTCCCAAAGTGCTGGGATGACAGGCGTGAGCCACCGCGCCCGACCCTCATGCTCCATTTTTATAGTTTCTCCAAGAAACACTTTTTGACCTCTAAACTAGTTTGAATTTTCCTATTTTCTGTACCCATATTGGCTCTGTTCTTCCTCCAATCAAACCCTCTTCCTAATTAATCATGTTTATATCCTAGTTTATGTGCTTCCATTTAGAGTGTAAGTTCTGGCAAACAAGACTCTCTTGGTCTGTTCACCATTGTTTCCCCAGGGCTTTATAAGTACTTGTTGTATAGACATTACATGTATATATATATACACACACACACACACACATACACACACGTGCACACATATATGAGTGTATGTGTGTGAACCTGTTGAACAAATTAATGAGACAAAATATAATTTTAGGGTGCCTTTGTACTTTGAAGTCTGCTCTTGATTTTTTATGCTGGGAAAGGGATGTTGAGAGAGTATGAAGCACTATAGCAAGGGAGAAGAAGAGAAAGATCAGAAAAGGACCAATTATTGAGTATCAAGAAAGGAACAAAGAAAACAACGGAAAGGTTTTGAATTGGCAATTTGGATGGACAACTACATTCCATTTCTGATCATCGATCCTGTCTTTGCACTGTTGTTGTGCTTATCTTAGCAGGGGCACTTAAAAAGCTTGAAACACATATTTTGCCTGCAGTCTACAAACTTATTAGAACATCTTATGTAGTAATATAATTTTCAGTATAAGTATAGACAGTAACTACATTTGAATTTGAGTAAGTATTGGACTAAGATTCTCTCTCCTTTTTTGAAAGTTGGTAACTTACGTGAAACAAAAACAAAACAATTTCTAAAATGATGACTAAAAGGAAAGGTTGTTTAAATCCATTTTATAAGATTTACTTACAGAAGATGAAAGTGGGAAGGTGAAGTGGTATGTCATTGGTAAGTGATTTTTGTAGGCTGAATTGTGTCCTTCAAAAAGAAATGTTGAACTCTTACCCCCAGGTACCTATGAATGTGACCTTATTTGCAAATAGGATCTTTGCAAATGTAATTAAGGTGATGTCATATTGGTTTAGGATGGACCCTGATCTAATATGACTGGGGTCCTCATTGAAGAGGAGAGGAGATACAGAAACACAGGGAGAAAGCTGTGTAAAGGTGGAGGCAGAGATAGGAGTGGTACATCCACAAGCCAAGCAATGTCAAAGAAAGAGGAATGGACAATCTTCCCCACTGTGTCTAGAAGGAACCAACTAGGCTGACACTTTGATTTCAGACTGATAGCCTCCTGAACTGTGAAACAAATGTCTGTTGTTTTAAGCTACCTAGTTTGTGGTCATTTATTATGGCAGTCCTAGAAAACTAATATAGCTAAATTAGGAAACAAACATAGCTATGTTAGGAAACAATTATAGCTATTTTAAAAGGGGAAATTATATCTAATATATTTAATATGGAAAGGATGAAGATATAGATGGTAGAATGATCAGAGAAATAATGTTTTTTTCCCACTGTTCTCAATATCACTGCTAATTCTTATAAGAACACAATTACTCAATCACTAATCTGCTGTAGTAGTCTGATCAATGCTAAGCCATGCTTCAGGAACAAATAAACCCCCAAATCTTAAAAGTTTAGCATTATAGAGGTTTATTTCTCAATGATGCCATGTCAAATACAGGTCCATCTGGTGACTCAGGGTCCCTGTTGTCCTCCTCTTGTGATGTCTCCAACTCAGCAAATGGCTTTTATGGGTGCTGTGCGAGAGGAAGAGAGGAGCGGGGAGCTGGTACCTAGGTCTTCAGTGCTTCAGCCAGGAAGTCATAGTCATGACTCTGCTCCACATTTTTACTGTCTAAGAATAGTCATATGCCCCTCTTAACTGCAAGGAGCTGAGAAATATAGGAAACACAAGAAAATTTTTTGAGAGCTACTATCTCCGCTTACATATAATGGCAGAAGAAAATATTCTTCAAAATCTATTAAAATCATACTATGCTCTCAAGATTCTGCCTACTCCCTTAATTTGATTTTTTATCCCAGTCACAGTTTTTTACAAGCTTCTTTATATGTGTGTGTGTGTATGTGTGTCTGTGTGTGTGTGTGTGTATGTATACATAGATGTTACACAGATCTTTCCATTAATATGATGCTCTATTTGTCCTTAGCAGAACTACTAACTACTGACAACATAAAACTCTTCTGCATCCAAAATCATTCCTATTTAAACATTCATTAATGTTCAATTCTAATACCACTGAACTGCTTATAAAGGAGAAAGAGGAAGAGAAGGAGGAGGAGGGCAAGTTTTCCAGCTAAGTTTTTAGAGTGAAGGAAACATCCTGCCATTTTGATTATTTTGAGTATCAGTTAAATTATCAGTTAATAATTCAAGATAATATATCCCAGGAAAAAAAATTCCCCTAAATAATGAACTAAAGCTTTTTTTAAAACATCCTTCTTAATCCCTTATATGAAAAATTTATACTCCTGTCTTAGATATTTGTAAGAGCTCAATGTACAGGTACCCCCATCAATCCCCCTGGATTTGTAGGTCCAGCTCATGCAGATGGGTTATTTCCCAGTATGTGAATTTCCCCAAATGCTCTATTTGACTCCACTGTAGGCCAGCCACCCCTTCTCACCAACCACATTGCAATTATTCTTTACACAATTGCATCTTCTTTTAGAGAAGAGAATTATTTAACCAGAAATAACATCAACAAGCCTTTTACAGAATATATATGCTTAAGTTTCACACCATATTGTTGAGATATTTTAAGTGTTTAAAAAATAGTATGTGAATATATTTTGGTTGTAAAAAATTCAAAAGAAACTTTATACCCATTAGGATGGCTGCCATAATTTTAAAAATGAAAGATAGAAATTGGGGAGGATGTGAAGGAATTAGAACCCTTATGCACTGTTGATGGGAATACAAAATGGTGTGACAACCATGGGAAACCATGGGAAATAGTATGGAGGGTAAAAATAGAATTGCTATATGATCCAACAATTCCACTTCTGGGAATATGCCCTAAATAATTAAAACCAGGGCCCTGAAAAGATAATTGTATATCTCTGTCATAGTAGCATTATTTACAGTGGTCAAAAGGTGGGAACAACCTGACTATTGACAGATGAATAGATAAATAAAATGTTGTACATGTAGACAACGGAATCTTATTTAGTCTTTAAAAGAGATGAAATTCTGACACATGCTACCATATGAATGTACCTTGAGGACATTCTGCTAAGTGAAATATACCAGTCACAAAAAGACAAATACTGTTATGATTCTACTTACCTAAAGTAGTCAGAGGCAGAAAGTATAATGGTGATTACCAGGGCTGCAGGGAGAGAGGAATGAGGAGTTATTATTTCATGAGTACCAAGTTTCAGTTTTGGAAAATGAAAAGCATTCTGGATGTGAATGGTGGTGATGGTTGCACAACAATGGGAAGGTGCTTACTACTACTGAACTGTACATTTAAAAATGGTTACAATGATGAATTTTATGTTATGTATATTTTACAGTAGTTTAAAATAATTCAAAAATAACATCCTCACTCCCAGTGCTCTATACAGAGAAAACCACTGTCTTTATTCTTTAGGTATGCATTTACGTAGGCACAAATTCTCACATAGCAATATATGGTTTACTCTTTGATTTATTTAGTTTTTTTGCGTAAATACCATCTTAATTCACATCTTGTTCTGCATGTCCAGCAATGTCTCAGTCTTGCTATGAGAAATGGAGCAGGGAAACTTCCTGGACCTAAACTGAATAGTCATTTTCTTCTCTTCTCTGACACATTCTTTGTGGTTCTATCCCACTGGACTGGGACTCTCCATTGGTCCTTCACCAATGAGCCATTCTGACAGAATATTTCACCAGATCTAGGATTTCTACATAGTACTTCTAACATTTCAATATTTCTTTGACTAAAACTTTGTTTTATTTGAAAATTGTATGCCCTTTTTCTTTTTCTTTTCATCACCTACATGAGGAGGTAGAGTGGTGGCCTTCAAAGGTGAAATTGCATCTTTCCACAACAACTCTCAGCTTTCTTAGCTTTGAGTCTGTTCTTAACTTCTTTAAAAAACAAACAAAAAAAAAACAACTCTTGGCTGGGCATGGCACTTTGGGAGACTGCGGTGAACAGATCACGAGGTCAGGAGTTCAAGACCAGTCTTGCCAACATAGTAAAACCCTGTCTCTACTAAAAATACAGAAAATTAGCTGGGCATGATGGTGACCGCTTGTAATCCCAACTACTTTGCCTCCCAGGTTCAAGCGAGGCAGGTTCAAGCAACCTCTGCCTCCCAGGTTCAAGCGAGGCAGGAGAATCACTTGAACCTGGGAGGCAGAGGTTACACTGAGCTGAGATCATGCCATTGCACTCCAGCCCGGGCAACAGTGTGAGACTCTGTCTCAAAACGAAAGAAACAAAACAAAACAAACAAAAACTCTTGGTCATGGTGGCAATAGAGGTTAGGGTATAAATACCAACCCCTCTCATTTAGGCCTTTATTCTTTACATATGGTCAGTTTATTGCTTCAAGGATCAGAACATATCATATCCCAAATTTATAATCCCCAGAGGTAACTCAGATATTTATCATTCTTTAATAATAATGTGATTTGTTCTCAACATTTAAAGTGAACCCAGGATGGAGAATTGGAAAGAAAATTTAAAAAACTCTAATGCTTTAATAAGCTCCCAAACTGCTGACGGCTCTAATCTTTATGTTTCTTTTTTCAACATATAAAAATCCAGAATAACAGTTAAATACTCCAGATCTAACTATTATTTAATACTAATATTATGTCTTGGTTAGTAGAAGACACCATAGACCATAGTTTGAATTTTTACGCTCATTTTTTTAGTATTGGTAATCCTTCTGAGATACATTCAGGAAATCTGATGTTTCTCCTCAGCTCTTTTGAAATAAAGACTTTCCCAATTAGAAATATTTAATGTAGTGTTAAAGCTTAGAGTTGAAAAGGTGTTTTAGTATTCATCAGATACAATGTTGCAGTATTATTGGTAAGATCATGAAACAAATTCTAGTACACTTCAGCTCTGCTAACAAAGATGAAATAGAGGGTAAAGTAGGTATATGCTGAATCTTATTAAGGTTGACATCCAGTTTGAATACATTCATCCTGTAAGCTATAGTTTTGGGTACAAATCATTGAGCAAGCACAAAATGATGAAGCTGAGGTCTGTGGGACATGAAAATCTCGGTGGATTCTAAAAGACTGAGAACGAACTATGGCTACTGAAATGAAGTGTGAAATGGGATCCATCGCCAATATTGGTCTTTAGTTGATAAAATAAAGCATTTCCTGGTCAACACACCACTCTTCCTCCTCTCTTCTCATTCCTCCAGAACAGTAGCCCTGAAACTTTTTTCTTTACAAGAAATGCACTTAAATTGGACAATTTCTCTCTTTCTAACACACATACACACATAATAAAAATGTCATAAGATGTCTTAAAGAAATACTTAGACATTTTACATTCCGTGAACTCCACTATTTCTATTTTATATTATTTTTTAAATGCTGGTTTTGACCTATTAAACTGACTTCAAGATCCACTAATAAATGATAATAACAATTTGAAAAATACTCTTCGTAATGTTTCATTTTATATATTTGACTTCAGTAGAATAATTGAATGTATGTTGATTGTGTAATTCAGGGGTTCCCAACCCCTGGGCCACAAACTGGTACTGGGGGTTAGGGACCTGTGCATTTCACCAGTCGGTGGCCTGTTAGGAACTAGGCTGCATAGTAGGAAGTAATGGTGGGTGAGTGAGTGAAGCTTCATCTGTGTTTACAGCACTCTACATCACTTGCATTACCACCTGAGCTCCGCCTCCTGTCAGATCAGCAGCGGCATTAGATTCTCAGAGGAGTGCAAACCCTATTGTGAACTGCACATGTAAGGGATCTAGGTTGTGTGCTCCTTATGAGGATCTAATGTCTGATGATCTGCCACTGTTTCTCATCATCCCTAGATGGGACCATCTAGTTGCAGAAAAACAAGCACAGGGCTTGCCCTGATTCCACATTATGGTGAGTTGTATAATTATTTCATTATATATGACAATGTAATGATAATAGAAATAAACTGCACAATAAGTGTAATGCACTTAAATAATTCCCAAACCACCCCCTAAACCCTGGTGTGTGTAAAAATTGTCTTCCACAAAACTGGCCCCTGGTGCCAAAAACGTTGGGAACCACTGGTATGTATAATGAATCAGTTCAAATTTACCTACATAGATAGTTAAAAAACAATGTCTCTGCAAGCTAAAAACTTTTTTCAAAAAATATACTTGAAAACCTTCATAAAGGATTTCACTCATTAATTCTTTACTAAAAATTCACATCTGTGCATGTGAAAGCAAAGATAATAGAAATCTCTCCTTAAAAATTGCAAAACTGTTATAATGCCATTCAGAAGATCATCTTTAAGTATGTGCTTCCTAATTGTTCTACTGGAAATCAACTTTTCACATGTATTTTTACATGGTGAACTTCTAGGAATGAGATATAATAACTGTAGGATGTATTAAACATAAGGCACCTAAAAAATTAAAAATTCACAACTATCACCAATTTCATCCTTAAAAAGTAGTGTTCCTTCTTCCCGAAGAACTTTTCAAATTCTTATCTGAATTATTTCTATCATTAGTAGTTTATCTTTGTTTTCCCCAGAAATGTGAAGCTGGTAAAATTAGATCAACGTTCTTTCTGTTGACTCAAGAATAGGGTAAGGTCAATCTGATGATATGAAATCTGCAGTCTCATCTAGGCCTATAGATTTAAATATTACTTCTATGTTAGCGACTTCAAAATCCTTATTTACATATTTGACCACCTCTGTGAGTGAGCTCTAATTTTCTATCTCCTTGATATCCTTACTTGCATATTCCTGGCAGAACTTACAGCTTAACATGGCTTAAACTTAACAGCTAAACATTCTCGCTTTGAAGTATCCCATTCTCTCCACAGACCTCACCCACCTCCATCAAGTTTTTTCCCTCCTATTTCCAAATTTTTGCTGAGGGTCCCATCAGTCACAAGGCATAAACTATTAGATTCCTACTAGATCCTTTTCTTTCTTCCCATTATTATATCAATGAACAAGGTCTCGATTCTATTTCTTTTTTTTTGTCACAATTCATTTTTATTAATAGAAAATAAACACTTATTCCAGTTTCAAAGTTGTTATACTTGAAGTTGCTAATTAAAAAATGAATTTTAAATAATTACTTAATAATCTTGCTTTGACTGAGACAAAGAAATATGGCTTTAAAAAAATGTATTCAGCACCATTTGTTCATAGGTCTTTCAGAATTTGTCCTTAAAGTTTCTGCAACTTTCCTGTCTGTAAAGTACAGGAATTACTGAGCTACACTGGAAAGCCTCTCTGGGACAGGCAATGGGGAGCTAAGCAGTCATCATTAAAGGAATCAATGTACATTCAGCATGGTAACTTAGACTACGCAACAATCCCTTCCCCTCTACGGTGGCTCAAGAGAGACATGCTTCTAAGCACTGAGGTATGAGGAGTCTCAGGTTGTTATTTGCTGTTAGAATTGGTCTTCCGAGTCAATAACAGTAAATCTCTGGCACAGATGCTATTGACCCTTCATGTCCTTTGATTTTAGGAAATAGTTTGGATTTAGTTCAATTTATTCAGAAATCAAACATGTTTACTTAGGTTCACTACTCTTGGTAGGGTAAGGGTATGCTGGTTTAGTATCTTTATAAAATAGATATAATGTGTAGGTAAATCATACTTAGAATGGTATATTATTTAAACCAATATCTATTTTAACAAAATGTTTATAACTAAAAACAGCTGATGAAACTAAATCTAAAGGTATCACAAAGAAGACTCAGCTCTGTGTTGCTTAAAGGACTTTTAAAAAGCATGTGCCCATAAAGCCATTCAAGGAGAGGAAAGGAGGCCCCCTTCTCACTCTTACTATAGAATTCCTAATGAGGCTGGGCCAGAAATGAGCACTTCTAAATACTTCAGAGAAGTCCAAAGTGTTAAAAAGTCTTTTATCCAAAAGAATATCTTTCTGCATCAGTGAATAGTAATGCTCATCAGGATTTTCTAATAACACAAAAGCAAAGCCAAGTCCGTATATTTGATCAGATGTCAAAGTAATGGGAGGTGGACTATCATGTCAACCTTAGTTAGAGCTCCTGCTAGCTTCTTCCTATACACTGTTCACCAATTTGAGTAAAGTGGACTTGGTGAGAGAATAGTGTTTTATGACCGGGGCATTTCTTCACAACAGATAAGGGAGTAGGGGAAGTAATAATAGGGAAGCTCAGAAGGAGTTGATGAAGCCCATATATGCATTCAAGAAGCCCATGGGATCCTCTAGCCTTGGATAGTGGCTAATGTGGTCACCCAGAATCGATACTGTGGACCTCCGCAGCGTTTTCCTGTACAGCTCCAAAAACTCTGGATAGGGATTTACAGGATCCAATAGTCCATAGAGAAAATGAATGGGGATAGTTACAGAGGCAAGAGCTCCCACCCAGCGCCTTCTGAGCTTCTTCCTCTGATTGATGTATGGGAAGAGACTGTGGATGACTCAGTTCCCGTCTTTGTTGCGGATCCCTGACTACACGCCCACAGCTCACTCTCAGAGGGCCGAGTATACGGCCCAAAGACTGGAGTGAGACCTTGAGAGAATACAAAGAAGTTCATCAGTCGTGTGAGGATGGGTGACGGCACACCTCTGTCTCCGAGCAGCTTTTGGAGGAGTGGACTGGACTCAGGAAAGATACCTCCATTTGACAGACAGAGACTCTTTATGGTAAGCCGACCAGATCAATTCTGCTTGCAGCTGTAGGGAAGCTTCTGAGCAACAATATCTCCGTAGTCATGAGACAGAAGGTTGATCCTGCTGTTCTGGAGCCCCAGATGCCACAGAAGCGCTTCCACAATGCTGGCCTGCTCACATATGGAACAGTGATGTGGTCTCGGTTTGTCACTGAAGACAAAACCTAAGAAATCAAGGGCAATCCCCCGATGAAACGTCAAGGTCAAACCTTCCCAAATCTTGTACCAATCTTAGCTGGATGTTGGAAAACCGTGTAAAAGCACAACTATCCCGAGACTTCCAACCACACCCACAGAGTCTTGGTAGAAGATACGCAGTCCCTTGTAAGTGAATCACTTGCCTGAAGACTTCCATGAGCGAAGGGCGGGGGAGAGCTGAGCGGGTGGGATGTGCAGGTACGCAGCAAACAGGGGCGCCGCCAACAGCCCACCTGGACCCACCACTCCCTCATCCTGTGGAGTCGATCTCGGCGCCGCCCAGTGGCCGCGTTAACCCTTGCCGCCCGCCCCAGCGGTGAAGGGCCGGCAGGCAGCGGGGGCGCAGCCCGCAGCGCACAGCCGGTGCAGGGTGGCGCCACTCTGGCGTGCGCTGAGGCACTGCGCTTGCGAGGCGCGGGTGCAGCAGAGGAAGTGCCGGGGTGTGCTCGCTGCCCGAAGTATTTCTTATATTTTCCTATTTCTTTTCATTCCTACTGCTTACACTCTCATTGACTGAACTATTGCAATCTCCTCTTGAAGGGACTGAAATATTCATAGATATTTCCAGTCATTCTCCTTTTGAGCATATAGTAGGATTACATTTGCTCACCCCTGAAGTTAGGCATAGGCAGTCAATGAAATGTGAACAGAACTGACATGTGTTACTCTTAGATTGAGTACGAGTTTTACAAGCCAGTGCATAATTTTCCATACTATAGAGACAGATGATCTTCCAGATGGATGCCTAAGTGTAGAATATATAGATCAGTTTCCCCCACCCTTCACACATGGTCCCAAAATGTACATGGAGCAGGAGCAAGAAATACGTCCTTGCTGTCTTTGTTAGTTTAATCCACAGACTTTGGAGTCTGTAGTTATACAGCATCCTAGCCTGTCCTGACTGATATGATCCCTTAACTGATCTCTCTACTCAAAGTCTCTTCTTCCTCCGATTATTCTACATCACTATTACATTAATCTTCCGCAAGTAGAGGTCTCATTATATAAATTCCTTATGAAAATCTTTCAGTATTTCCCTGTTATCTTCTCTGGCTTTCAAGACCATCACCGTGTGCATCTCAAATTCCTTTTAAAACGCCCCCGGTTTCCATACATGTACACACACCACACTTTCTAACTCTTTTGCTTTTCTGTTCCTATGATTCTAGGATGCTCTCTGCTAGTCCTGTTTAAGTGCTACCTACTCTTAAGTAACAGTTCAAATGCCAGTATCTCTATGATGCTTTTTCTAGATCTCTACATAAAAGGGACAAGAAACACCTTCCTCCCAAAGGAACAAAGAATGGTAGTTACTTACAAGCCAGATTTTGGCAATTGGACCATTTTTGTCTTAACAAATATAGCTAACCAGTCTCTATAGCTTACAAGGTATTCATAAATTCTCCAAACAAAAGAAATGTATTGTAAAGAATACAGGTAAAGAGAAATTCTGTGAAATTGTTTAAGAAATAAGTAAATAAATAAATTCCCAAATGACTTTGAGTCTTTACTGTAGTTCTCAACACACTTTGCAGTGGCCATTTCTAGCACTTTTCAGGCAGTAAGTGATCTTCTTTCACTTCTTTATTATTGAAAATTCTTTTGCATAATGCCTAGTAAATATCTTAATGTTGAATATCTGAATGAATGAATGAAATTAAGGTTACATTTTATTTTAAAACGACCACTTTTTTCTTCAGAAGTCACAACAATGAGGCAAATGCTGCCAATAAAATAGTTCTTAAGTTAAAAAAAAATCTCTGAGAAATGAACTGAGAAAAGGACATGAATGGTACAGGAGAATGGTGCATATCAAAGGGTGAACTCTGGGTCACAGCTTGTGGGATCAGGCAAGAATGTATCTAGACATGGTCTTTCAAATAATCTTAAAAATTATTTTTTCTGAGATCCACTTTTACTCTTTTCTGACTGATTTTATTTGGCTTTCAATCATTTCTTTGTGACTTCAGTTCTGAAATAATGTAAACAAATAAAAATTACATTAGAGGATTGTTACTTTTAAACTCTTACTTTCCACTGGGATGGTTATTGTAAAATCTGTTCTGATTCTTTTAATTTAACTCTATTATTTTGTTTTAAATGTAATAATTGTGCATTATATTTTTTCTCCAACTGCTTTAAATGCACCAATCCTTCTTTTCTGTATAAGTATCAAAGTCCATAAATATTCTTTGACATTGTCCTAACCTTGAATAATAAAAGGAAAAGAAACCTTTCACAACTTTTTATTCTACAAAATAATACTTAAAATATGCCCCTATTTTTACTGTAAATGGAATTTTCACAGCAATAGTTAAGAGAACAAGACTGAGTCATTCTTCATCACACATTGCAAGGGCTATGCCTCTTCTGTTGTGAGCCCTGCAGCAATAGTCTCACAAGTGGAGCTCTGTGTCATTGACTGCACTTTTGCTAATGCGAAATCTTCAGTAGGAGTGACCGGACCTTATGCAAATCTTTCCAGTTGTTTCTTCCACTGGTGATGCCTTTGAGCCTCAGAATCAATCACTGAACAAGTATTTACTGAAAGCTTAATGATACTCAGACCTTAAACTGTTACTAAATGGAATACCAAATATCATATATAATTCCTACCTGACGAGTTTATGCTCAAGACAAGACTTACGTATATTACTGAGAAGTGTAACAGAGCAAATGGTTAAGTTCTAAATTTTACTGTACACCCTAAAAAAAAAGGAGAAATTGATATGGAACATGAATGGTATAGGAAAATGGTCCTTAGGGAGGCCAGACATGAAAGGGTGCGCTCTAGGTGACCTCTTGTAGGATCAGGTGAGAACATATCTAGTCTTGGAGTTAAGATTTCTATTTTGTCTAGATTTATAGAGGTATAATTGACTAGTAAAAATTGTATATATTCTAGGTAAGCATGATGATTATACACACACACACACACACATTATAAAATGATTACCACAACCAAATTAATATGTGTATCACCTCACACAGTTATCACTTTGTGTGTGCATGTTTGTTTGTGCACAGAGGACATTTAAGATCTATGTTTGGAAAATTCAAAGTAAAAAATACACTGTTATTAACTGTAGTCACCATTTTGCACATTAGATCCCTAGAACTTATTCATCTTATAACTGAAAGCGTATACCCTTTGACCCAAACCTCTCATTTACTCCAATTTCTGGCAACCACCATTCCACCATTCTACTCTCTGCTTCTATGAGTTCAACTTTTTAGATTCCACATGTAAGTGAGATCAAACTGTATTTGTTTTTTTGCATGTGGCTTTTTTCACCTAGGACAATGCCCTCTAGGTTCATCCATGTCATTGCAAATAGCAGGATTTCTTTCTCTTTTATGGCTGAATAATATTCCTGTATCTCCCTGTCTCTCTCTCTCTCTCTCTCACTCTCTCTCTCTCTCTCTCTGTGAGCGTGTGTGTATGTGTGTATACCATATTTACTTTCTCCATTCATTCACTGGTGGATATTTAGGCCATTTATTTCTCTTGACTGTTGTGAATGATGCTGCTAAGAACATGTGGATGCAAATATCTCCTTGAGATACTGATATCACTTTTTAAAACATATACCTAGAAGTGGGATTGCTGGGTCGTATTGTAGTACTATTTTTAATTTTTTGAAGAATCTCTATGCTGTTTTCCCTAGTGGCTACACCTATTTACATTCCCAGCAACAGTGTAGAAGGGTTTCTTTTTCTCTGTATTCTCACCAACATGTGTTATCTTTTTTTTTTTTTTTTTTTTTTGGAATAGCCATTCTAACAGGTATGAGGTGATATCTCACTGTGGTTTTGATTTGTATTTCTCTAACGATCAATGATGTTGAACACCTTTTAATATACCTGTTAGCCATTTGTATGTCTATTTTTTAGATATGTTTAGGTCCTTTGTCCATTTTAAAATAGGCTTATTTTGTGTTTTTTTGCTATTGAGTTGTATGAATTCCTTATATATTTTGAATATTAACTCCTCATCATATATATGGTTTGCCAATATATTCTCCCATACCACAGGTTGCCTTTTCATTTTGCTGATTGTATCCTTTGCTGCAGAAGTTTTTAGTTTGATGTGGTTACATTTCTTTGTTTTTGCTTTTGTTGCCTGTTCTTTTGGTGTCATACCCAAAAAATCATCACCAAGACTGATGTCAAGGAGTTTTCTTTATATTTATTTTAGAAGCTTTATGGTTTCAGATTATACATTTTAGTCTTCAGCCCATTTTCAGTTGATATTTGTATATGGAATAAGATAAACATCCACAATCATTCTTTTATATGTGGATATCTAGTTTCTCCAATACAGTTTATTGAAAAGACTATTTGTTCCCCATTGTGCAGTCTTGTCAGCCTAGTCAAAGATTAATTGACCATATATTTGTGGGTTTATTTCTGGGCTATTCAGTTTCATTGGGCTATATGTCTGTTTTTATGGCACTACCACACTGTTTTGATTACCATTACTGTTTTGATTACTTTGTAAAATAGTTTGAAATCAGAGTGCATGATGCTTCTGGCTTTGTTCTTCTTTCTTAAGATTGCTTTGGATATTTTGGGTCATTTGTAATGTCATTTGAATTTTAATTATTAAAATTCTTATTCTTTTTTTTTAGAATTGTTTTTTCTACATTTTCTTTTTTTCTTTTTTCCCTTTTTTTTGTTTTTTTTGAGATGGAGTTTCCCTCTTGTCACCCAGGCTGGAGTGCAATGGCGTGATCTCAGCTTACTACAACCTTTGTCTTCCAGGTTTTCCCGCCTCAGCCTCTGGAGTAGCTGTGATTACAGGCACACACCACCACCATGACTGGCTAATTTTTTTTGGTATTTTTTAGTAGAGATGGAGTTTTACCACTTTGGCCAAGGCTAGTCTGGAATTCCTGACCTCAGGTGATCCGCCCACCTTAGCCTCCCAAATTGACAGGATTACAGGTGTGAGCCACTGCACCTGGTCTTTTTTTCTCTATTTTCTGAAAAAACAAAAAAAAGACATTGAAATTTTGATAATGACTGCATTGAATCTGAAGATCACTTTGGGTAATGTGGACATTTTAACAATATTAATGCTTCCAATCCATGAACACAGAAAATATTTCCATTTATTTGTGTCTTCTTCCATTTGTTTCTTTTATGTCTTATAGTTTTCAGTGTATAGATCTTTCATCTCCCTGGTGAAATTTATTCCTAAATATTTCATTATTTTTGATGCTATTGCTTTGATTTCTTAATTCCTTTTTGGATATTTGTTAGTATAGAAGCACAACTGATTTTCATATGTTGATTTTGTTTCTTTCAGCTTTATGGAATTTCTTTATTAGTTTCTAATAGCACTTTAGATAGAGTTTAGGGTTTCCTATATATAAGATCAGGTCATCAGCAAATAGTGATAATTTACCATCTTCCTTTCCAATTCAGATGAATGTTATTTCTTTTTTTTTTTTTTTTGCCTAATTGCTCTGGCTAGTACTCATAGTACTACGTTGATTGGGAGTAGTAAGAGTGGACACCTGATAAGGTTAGGCTTTATTTGCACACCCAAATCTCATCTTCATTTGTAACCCCCGTAAGCTCCATAATCTCCACATGTCAAAGGAGACCAGGTGAAGGTAATTGAATCATGGGGGCAGTTCCCCCCATGCCGTTCTTGTGATAGTGAGTTCTCACGAGATCTGATGGTTTTATAAGGAGTTCTTCCCTCTTCACTTGGCAATTCTGCTTCTTGCTGCCTTGTGAACAAGTACCTTGCTTCCCTTTTGCCTTCTGCCATGATTGTAAGTTTCCTGAGCTCTCCCCAGCTATACTGAACTGTGAGTCAATTAAACCTTTTTCCTTTATGAATTACCCAGTTTTAGGCAGTTCTTTATAGCAGTGTGAAAACGAACTAATACATCTCCCTCATCTTATTCCTAATCTCAGAAAAAGCTTTCAACTTTTCACTATTCATTATGATATTAGCTGTGGACTTATCATATATGTCCTTTATTATGCTCAGATACATTCTTTCTATACCTAATTTGTTGGGAGCTTTTATCGTGACAGAATGTTGAATTTTATCAAATACTTTTTCTGCATCTGAGATGACAATATGATTTTTATCCTTTATTCTGTGAAGGTGGTGTAGAGTAGTCCCCCTTTATGCATGGGGGGATACATTCCAAGACCCCTTGTGGATGCCTGAAACTGTAGATTGTACTGAAACCTATATATAGTATGCTTTTTATCATATGTATATGCCTATGAAAAAGGAGGAAGACCATCTGCTTTGAGTGACCCTTGGTTATTGAACTATGACAATGTTGATAGTTGGATGCCAGCAGCATATGGTATCAGTGTCTAACAGGTGAGTTGTGATACAGTTTGGATACCCTGGACAAAGGAATAGTTCACCTCCTGGGTGGGAGGAAACAGGACAGTGTAAGATTTCATCCTGCTACTCAGAACAGTGCACAATTCAAAACCTATGAATTTTTTTTCTGAAAATTTCCATTTAATATTTTCAGACTATGATTGAGTACAGGCAACTGAAACCATGGAAAGGGAAACCAAGCATAAGTGAGAATACTATAACACAGTTATTGACTCATGTGTGTTGAATTATCCATGTATTCCAAAGATAAATACCTCTTAATTATGGTGAATGTTCCTTTTGATAAGCTGTTGAGTTTTGTTTGCTAGTATTTTTATGAGGATTTTTATATCTGTGTTCACCAGAGATATCGCCCTGTAATTTTCTTTTTTTGTGGTGTCCTTATCTGGCTTTGGCATTGTATAACAGTGACCCCATAAAATGAGATTGGAAGTGTTTCCTTCAAGTGTCTGATCTTGAACTTTTCTTTATAGAAAGATTTTTAAATTTCTAATTTATTTTCCTTATTATCAGGTACTCATTACACAAATTTGTTTACATTTTCTATTTCTTCACGACTCAGTCTTGGTAGATTCTATATATCTAGCTTTATGAATTTCTTCTAGGTTATTGTATTTGTTGGTATATAATTGTTTATAGCAGCCTCTATAATCTTTTTATTTCTGTTGCAATGTCTCCTCTTTAATTTGTCATTTTATTTAGTTGAATCATCATTCCTTTTTTTCTTAGTTTGGCTGAAGGTTTGTCAATTTTGTTTATCTTTAAAAAGCAACTCTTATATTGATATTTTCTATTCTCTTTCTAGTCACTATTTCATGTATTTATGCTCCGATATTTATTATTTCCTTCCCTTTTCTATCTTTGTCTTAGTTTTTTTCTGTTTCTTTGAGGTATAAAGTTAAGTTGTTCATTTGAGACTTTTTTGCCTAAATATAGGGATTTATCAATGTAAACTTCCCTCTTCAAATGTCTTTTGCTGCATTCCAGAAGTTTTGGTATGTTGTATTGTTATTTTCACTTGTCTCAAGATAATTTTGATTTCTCTTTGGATTTCTTCTTTGACTCATTGGTCATTTGGGAGTGTGTTGCTTAGTTTCCATATGTTTGTGCTGGGATTAATATTTCTTACTTTTTAGCCAGGCTGCCTGTATTGTAATTACAACTTCACCACTTGATAGATATTTAGCTTGAGGTAGGCCATTTAACTCTTAGTGCCTGAGTTTCCTTATTTGTAACAATGAGGGCAATGGTGATATTAACAATAATAATAATAAGAGTATCTACTTCCCTGACTGATTGTGAAGATGAAATGAAATAGTAGAAAGTAGTTAGAATAGTTCATAGTATACAGTATTTATTCTTATTATGTAGAACTAATGTTTTGTGAGGTTCTTACAGTGTAAGACACTATTTGCATGGATTATTTTATATGACCTCACCATAGCTTTATAAAAAAGTTTTTATTGTCCCATGTTTAGATGGAGTGGCTACAGGAGTTAGTTTCAGCTGCCAGTTAGTATATGGAGAAGCTGCAATGCAAACATAAGATATTTTTTTATCCAGCAGGAGGACCTAAGCACTTTACTACATTCCTCTCACCTGTTGACTATGAACTCAATGCCTAGATCCCATGAGGGAAGGGTGAAAGCACTGGATGTTAAAATGTACAACTCATACTTCTCAGAGGATGTCCTTCCAGAAATACTCTTTCTCTTACTTATGTTTTGTTAATTTTTGCTTGTTTTTCGTTGTTTGTAGACATCAGTTTGTAATTTCTTGTGTACCACAAGAAATGAAGGAAAGGTCCCAGGAGTACCAACATTTAAGAGTGATCAAAAGAATGAAAGCCAGCAAAAGGGATACAATTCTATCATCTTGACTCCCAAACTTGCTCTATGTTGATAGTCTTAATCTTTGTTAATGATTTCTGGTGCTTGATCCAAAATCCTCACCATGACCTCACTCATTTCCCTCTTTCTGCACTGTTGTGACCTCTTCAGAGACAAAACTTCAGTACTTTCCACTTAGACCTTCACTACTGATTTCTAACTCACCTTTTTCCTGCTAGCTTTCTCTTATTTTGTGCAGTTCTCCAGCTTACCATAAGTCCGGAGTGAATTTCCAAAAAATCAAAGGTTCTGCAACTTTTAATTTCTCTTCAAATCCAACTCTGGTGCACATGCTCATCACTTAGTCTAGAAGGGCTTTCCTCCACAATTTTGCTTGGTAAACACTTTTTCATCCTTTAAGACTCAGCACAATTATTGCCACTTCATGAAAATGGACATTCTTCAATCTTCTTGATATTAACAGTTTTTTGTTCTTGTGTCGATGATGGACCTTGTCATATGTATTACAGTTTATCTTGGAGGAAAGCACCACAAGATCAAGAATTTCCCTTTTTTTCCCCCTTGTGGTATCCCAGTGCTTGAGACATAGTAGCCATTCAACAAATACATGAAAGAATGAATTTATAACATATTTACCTTCACTTGGAGATTCATAAGGACTGCAACAGCTTCAAATTCATGTACTTTCTTTTTGCTTAACAGAATATCTGACACATAGTACAAAAGTTAAATATAATAAATAAAAGATTAATTCCATACATATTTTTTAAAGAGTCAGAAAAGATATTAGTATCCAGGAATTCCACCCAAAGATGGAAGACCAATGGATGGGTTACAAGTAGATAAGCAGAGTCCAAAATGTAGGGTCATTTTCAATGGCAGAGAAGAACAGGAGAATCAGTAAGAGGCAAACACTCAAGGAGCTTGAGTAGAGAGTGGAATAGGCACCTCTTCATTATCTTATTGGCTGATATCTGCTTCTTGTTAAATAATTAGCTTAAGCATTACCTTCTCTAAGAAACAAGAATGTCTCCTAGGCAGAGTAAGTTGCCTTTCCTGGTTCTCCCTGAGTGCTCTGAGAAAGCCCCACCATTGCCTTCTAGGAAAACTTTCTTGCTTCTTTCTTGCATACTCCAATCTGATCCCTTCACTGCGTCCAGAGTGACGATCCAAAAGTTTGGGTCCAAATGTGATCCAAAAGTTTACAGTGGTCTACCATGATTCCTATACTTAAAAAAAAAGACCAAAAAAAGCTCTGCCATTCTTGCTCATCACAATTTTGCTAAAATTTTTCAAGTTACGTTTTGTTCATAATGGAGTTTTCTTGGTTTCCTAAATGTGTTCTGTTCCTTCTACTGCTTTAAAAAGCCCTTATCACCAAGTCTTCCTACTACTTCCTTCACCTCCACTGACCCTACTGAATTTTCAAACTGCAATTCAAATATTACTTTCTTAGGGGAGTCTCATCAGACTGTCTCCCTGGACCACCGTGCCCCACCCAACTACCAGATTACATCCCTTTATTAGGGGTACTATGGTTTCAATATAATTGCAATTATAATTATTGACCCATTGAATGAGTTGATTAGTGTTCCTTCCTTTTTTATTATAAGCTTTAAGAGGGCAAGGACTATTTCTGTTTTTCTTACCATTTTTATCTCTTTAGTGCATCCACATTGTCTGGTACATTGCAGACACCTAATAAATATTTGTTGGAAGGAATGAACATTTAGTGAGAGAATACATGGGTAATGCATTAATGAGTGAATAAAGATCATATCACATTTTTGTGGTAAATATTTTGTTTACCTCTAATGGCTGAAACAAAGAGTTCCATATCCTGAAATATGACATGAAAGCCATGGAATGAAAGGTTTGATAAGGCTGGGCATGGTAGCTCACACCTGTGATCCCAGCACTTCTGGAGGCTAAGGTGAGAGGATCGCTTGAGCCCAGAAGTTCAAGACCAGCATGGGCAGCATGAGGCCTTGTCTCTACAAAAATAGAAACAAAATTAGCTGAGTGTGGTAGTGCACACCTGTAGTCCTACCTACTCGGAAGACTGAAGTGGGAGGATTGCATGAGCCCAGGATTTGCAGGCTGCAGTGTGCTGAGATCGCACCACTCTACTCTAGGCTGGGTGATAGAGCAAGATGCTGTCTCAAAAAAAATTTTTTTTTAAATAAGAAAGTTTTGATATGCAGAATATTAGTTTAATTATGAATCAGAAGAGATGTACAGCATTTGTAGGGGTACAGAACCAAATATTCCATAAAGGAAGAAGTTGAGAACAATAACGTGGCATAAGCATGGGGTTTTAAATAACTTCTCTAAGCAAAGGGTATTCTTTGGTAAATAGTTGAGAAAATAAAATAAGGCTTGCTGGAGTGGAGCAAGTCAATGGAAAGCTTTCACAGTTAGGAGGAGCATTTAGACTAAATGACTTTATTTCAAACACTTATCAAACACTGACTGTCTATTGGTTACCAGCCATATATTAGGTGCTAGGGAAATAAAGGTGTAGAATGAGGTGTGGGAGGTTCATTGTGGCTCTTGGAAAGGAAAATACATATTCAAAGTTTGTGTTAGAAGGGTGAATCTGAAGGCTTTTGAAAATGGATCTGGGATAGGGAGGAGGTTTGTTGAATGAATAAATCAATCACTCCAATTAATTCAATAAATTAAACATGATTTTAGTGAGTATTCGATGAACCCTCAATTAGTTTGATTCCCTTGACTGTGAAATTTAACTTTGTATTTCACTAATTCTTTGCTTCTCTTACATTCAGTTAAAAATATTTTTAAAATATAATTTTTAAGGTTCAGAAACAAAAAAGTGACATTCTGGAAAAATAGATGTACTAGAACTAAAAAAATAAAAACAATGGAGATGGTAAATGTATAAGTGAGAAATACGATAATGATTTTCATTAACAAGATGCAGCATTAAATGTATTCTCATGTGGTTCAAAGTAATTTTATTCTCTGTACCCAGTGTGTTGTTATCTACTGATGGTGGTTTTTCAAATGCACTGTGCAGTTAGAGGTCATCATATAACCCACATAGACCTCCATCACTGAGAGGTTCAGAGGTAGAAGATGAAGGAGGACAATGTTGGCCTCCATTAATCTTAGCTTAAACAAGGATGTTTAGAGAACACTATATAAACTTAGCTATGTTCAAAATGCGCCACCACAAAATAGCAGCAAAAAGCCATCTCATTAAAACAGGCTCAGAAAACAATTCCAAGCTATATGAGTAAAAGTAAACTAAACAACCAAAGCACAAATAGTATGACCTTCCCTTGACTTCCACTTGCACAGCTCTACTTATTCAAGTTCTGTTTTGGACATTAAGCTTTTTCACAGCCATAACTTTTGTGGTTTTTCAATCATCCCATCTATTATATTTCCGCTTTTATTTTTTATTGAGTTCTTTTAGGAGAAATTTGAAAAAAAAATCTTTATAAATTGAGGTTTTTTACTCAAGAGCTTTTAAAAGAACAATATACCACCAAATCATTAAAAAAAGTGTTCTTTTGTCAGTTAAGTTACTGTTTATTGAAATTTCATTGAAGACTAGAGAAATCTCTTTCTTCCAGTTGAGCTCAAAAGGAAAAGCAAAAAAAAAAAAAAAAAAAAAAAAAGGACAGAAGCCAGAAATGCTGAATAAATTAGTGTCCTTTTTATTTACTTTTTAAAACTATGAATTGGCTCATTTAAATAGATTCTAAAAGTATTTGTATGTGGGTTGAACACTGTTGTCATGGAGATTAAAACATTTTTGTTGTTGTGTACACTGGAGATGGCAGTTTTCATCTAGTTGATACTTCTGTAGAATAAAAAAAGTTTAGCTGAGAAAGATAGGTCTTAATGGAATTGTTAATATGTAGTCTTATTTTGGATGACATTTTAAAATCACTTACATATTTAATCTGTGTATCATAGAGCATCCTGGACAATTATCAATTCCATTGGTAGCTGTCTCAGTTGAAGTTCAGCCTTAAGTACGTACCAAAGGGAACTCATTTGGGGTGTCAGGGATGACTGAAAGGTGTGGGAGCTGAGGAATTGCTTGAGAGCCTGTGGGCAGTGTGTCTGCTCCAATTGTAGTCTCAGTGAGGAAGAGCACCATCTGTGCAAGATTTTCTCAGATGTCCTCTATAGGACTCACATTGTCATCAGTTCTATGTGCTCTAAAATCATTGCTTTTTCTTCTTTATTTTAAACATAAGCTATTTTTTAAAGGCATGTAGGTTTTATTTCTGTGTGATCAAAAACTCTGTCTTGGGAAACTTCTACTTTTTGGAATTAACACTTCCTTTGTGGTTTTGTGCATATATATATATATATATATATATATGCACGCACACAAGACTGTCTCTTTCTGTTTGTATATATACATATATGTATGTATATATACACAGAGAGAATGTGTGTGTATATAGATATACACACAGAGAGAGAAAGGATCAGTCTTGCTCTCTTAACCAGCTGGAGTGCAGTGGTGAAGTTATGGCTCACCACTGGAGCCTCCACTTCCCAGACTCAAGCAATTCTCCTGCCTCAGCCTTCTGAGTGGCTGGGACTACCAGCATGCACCACCACACCCAGTTAGTTATTGCACTTTTTTTTTTTTTTTTTTTTTAAGAGACAGGGTTTTGCTGTGTTGCCCAAGCTGTTCTCAAACTCCTGGGCCTCCAGCAATTTTCCTGACTTGGCTTCTCAATGTGCTAGGATTATAGATGTGAGCCACCTTGCCCAATGATCATACATATATTTTTGAAAATGATATAGAAACAATGAGACTTTTCTAAGTTTTTTTCTGCTTGCTGACTTATCAGAGAAAACTAATGGAAATAATATTAAAAATAAATCACCAACTGCTACTCATGGATAATGTACAAGAAAACACAGCAAAGTTATTTGGCACAAATGAAGAAGATAAGAAAAAAAAAGCCGAGATTTGTTGGAATACCATGGTAGACGCTTCGTATAGGAGGTATCTTGTTGAGAAAGAGCAACTCTCATTAATAAACATTTAGAGGGATCACTTATAAAATATATTTATGGCAGCAAGCTCATTAGGTACATATATGTATGAAGAAATCAAGATCTGAAAAGATTTTCAAAGATTAGAGTGATACATCTATTATGATGCAATTAATAGCGATATACTCTCTATTGGAGATTTGTTCTCCAAAACTTGATGATCTAATACTATGGAGGAACTAATATGTATAACCTTAGGGGGTTTCGTGGACAGAAAGTTCATTAGCTGTTGATATTGTGACTGAGGAAAAAGCTAAAACGGTCTTAAACAATATGAATAGACATGGTTTCTCAAAGAGTAGTCTGTGGTTCACCTGAGTGCAAATCACCAAGGATGCTGAAAATGCACAGTCAAGGTACTCTGCCTAGATTAAATAAATTAATTTTAGACTTGGGTTTAGATATTTACATTTTTATCGGACTTCTTATGTTCACCCCAAAGTTTGCAAAATGCTCATCTAACATAAAGGTCACAGGCCCGATCCATCTTCTGTTTACTAGGTTAAATCTGGAAAATATAAACCTCAGGTGCCAGACTTCAGAGGGATATAGAAAAGCAATTGCTTGTTGTGCTAGTCCATTCTTGCATTACTATAAATACCCAAGACTGGATAATTTCTAAAGAAAAGACAATTAAGTGGCTCTAGGTTCTACAGGCTGTACAGGAAGCACAACAGTATCTGCCTCTGGGGAGACCTCAGGAAGCTTCCAATCATGCGGAAGGTTAAGGTGGAGCAGGCATATCATATGGTGTAAACAGGAGCAAGGGTGGGGAGGGGCAAATGCTGCATACTGGAAAAGCTGTCATGAGAACTCACCATCCTGAGGACAGTTCCAAGTGGAATGGCACTACACCACTCATGAGAAATCTGTCCCCATTATCAAATCATCTCCCACCAGGCCCCTCCCCTAACATTGGAGATTGCATTTCAATATGAGATATGGGTAGGGTCACACATCCAAACTCTATCACTTCTGGAGAAAAAATGGAGGTATCTGTGAAGGTTTGTTACATCATGGCATTTAAGGAATGGCTGGGGTGATGGCAAACATTTATCATATAGAAGAGCAGGCTCAGAAAAGATAATACCAGTTTTCAAATATCTGAGAAAATATCAGTAAGAAGAAGAATAGTCATGAGTATGCCTCACTTGCCTAAACATTTTGATTAAAAATGCATTTTAGTAGATTTAATTATGCCTTTTTCCTCTGGTGACCATTTGTTAAAATTTTCAAAACCTAGACCTATGAAAAAAATTGTCAGTAAGATGCATTTGTTGCACCAAATTTCCCAGTTCTGAACTTTTTAATCAGTATTGTTGCCATTGGACTCACTCAGCAGCTTGCCTGCTAATCCATCTGATCTGTGTCAATCAAATACAGCAGGGAATGAAGAACAGCTGCTTTTCTTATTTCATTCTCCTTCTATCTGTCATAAAATCTAGGTGCAATAACCGGGGATAGGCATTTTACCAAGAGCACTTATTTCAATAGCTTGAACTTAAATACCAGCTTATTTTTCACAAAATAAAAGTAATGTTTAGTATAAGCTTCAATAGTGGCATGTACATGAAATATTTGGGCTTGGTGACTTTTAAGTTGTGGTTGCTTTTTAAATGACTTCGCTGGATGTTTGAAGACTTTGTGTATGTACAGTTGTGTATTTCACATTTGTGGTAGGAAGATTCTAAGAGGACCCCCAAGATTTGCAACCTCTGGGGTACACATCCTTTGTGATCCTCTCCTGTTGAGTGCGATTGGAACCTGTGATATCATGGGACATCATTCCCATGATTAGGTAACATTTGACAACAAAGTAGAAGATAGAATTCAGATTTAACTCAGGTCCCTAATTAGTTTTCTTCAAGCTACTCAAAAGGAAGATTATCCTAAGGGCACCCAATGTAATCAAATCAAAACTCCTAAAAGATTGTCTAGGGCTCAGGGTGCTTTTCCTGGTCTTGAAGAAGCAAACAATCATTTTGTGAGAGGGCCACACAGCTAGACGCTCAGGAGGCCTCTGGAAGCTGAGAGCAGCCTGAACTGAGAACCAGCAAGAAAGCACAGCTGAGCTAACATGGAGACTGCAGCCTCTCTGCTGCCTTCTGAGACCCCAAGCAGAGGCCCTGTCTGTACTGTGACTAACCCCTGGTTGACAGGAACTGTGATGATCAACGAATGTTTTTTTAAGTCACTAAGTTTGTGATAATTTATTATACAGCAATAGAAACCAAATATATCAAGATTAAAAAACAATACAGATGCTCCTCAATTGACAATAGGGTTATGTTCTGATAAACTCATTCTAAGTTGAAGATATCTTAAGCTTAATTGTATTTAATACACCTACCTACTGAACATCATAGTTTAGCCTAGCCTATCTTTAACCTACTCAGAACACTCACATTAGCCCACAGTTGGACAAAATTACCTGGAAACACAGTACATGGTAGAGTACTGGTGCTTCACTCTCATGAACATGTGTCAGACTGGGATCCTCAGCTTGCTGCTCCTGTCCAGCATCACAGAGAGAAATGTGCCGCATATCACTAGCCTGGAAAAAGATCAAAATTCAAAATTTGAAGTATGGTTTATATTGACTACCTATTGCTTTGGCACCGTCACAAAATCAAAAAATACCAAGTTGAACTACCGTAAATCACGGACTATCTGTACTGCCAAACAGCCTATTACTCAAATTCTCAGCTTTTTCTCTTTAATGCATGTGACCTCTATTTGGGGAAATAGGGGAGGGACAATGGGGGGTGGGGAGTTGGGGAGAGAGAGCATGGGGAGAAATGCTAGATATAGGTGATGGGGAGGAAGGCAGCAAATCACACTGCCATGCGTGTACCTATGTAACAATCTTGCATGTTCTTCACATGTACCCCAAAACCTAAAATGCAATTAAAAAATACTGAAAAAGAATTGTATGATAATAGAATTGAAAAGTTGGAATGATTATACACATTCTTTCTTTTTCTTTATTTATAAACAAGCATCCAGTTAGAACACAGCTTAATTTTAGTTCTCAGGTTGTAAATTGCTGAAAGTTGAAGTTTTCTTATGGATGATTCTCTTCTAAAATTTGATGAGTAGGTCTCATTGAACATCACAATTACACTGTTTAAGAAAGTCAAGAGATACACTGTTTAACTAAAGGAAAAATGGTAAATGAAATGATAATTTATATTTTTCCCTGAATTCATGGCCATTGAATATTAATTTAGGGGTCTGCACTTGTAGCTTTTTAACTGTTTGACATCTAGCTGGAAAGTAAAGTGTTACATCACAGGTAGCTTTTCTAAGTGCAAATGCATCACCTTGTTTATTCTTTTGTTCACTAATCTTTAATTAGGTATTCCGTACCAAATGGTATGCCAAGGATGAGGATATAAAGATAAAATAGAACCTTTTAGTACTGTGTGAAGAAAGAAACATAAAAAAATAAGTGTGCTAAAGTATTTTAACTACCAGGTTTGTGCATTTACTTTATGCTTCATTTGGATTTTCTGAGGCTTCAACATTTTCCATTTTTAAGACTAAGCTCAAGGGTCAACACTTTCATGAAAATTAATTGCTATTTATGTTTCAATCTATAAGAAGAGCAAAATAAACAATGAAATCTAATGACATTGAAAATTACTTTCAATGTACTGCTGAGTGGAAAAAGCCACATTTTTAACTTGTATATTCAGTGTGATCCCAATTTTATAATTCTACTCTCAATCCATATATGTGAATATAATACATAAGAACGAGGCTGGAAGTAATTCAATCATGAGGTTAACAAGTGTTTTCTCTGATGAGATTGTGTGTGATTTTCAAAAATTATATTTATTCTACATAATAAACATGTATTACTCTTATAACCTGAGAGATAAACGTTATTGAAAAAGAAGAGAATGAATTTAAAGTGAGGATGTGAGACTGTGGTTGTTACATATATATGTATTTTTTTTTTTTTTTTTTTTTTTTGGTTTGGAATGTGGTTAGGAAGTGAAAGAGGGACAGAGATTGGAGGAGACAGAGGGAAATGCAGGCCTGAGGACAGTTATAGTGTTATAAAGGGAGAAGCTTAAATATCATTGTAGTATGAGCAGAAATGGCAAGGAGTGAGAAGCTAAAATGGAAGGGAGAAGATAAATAGCAGCAAGGTTTTTAGGGAAGCAGAAATGACTCAGATTTGAAATATAGGTGATAGAATTAGCACTAAGGAGGAGAAAGAAAAGATCTTTTGAGACTATAGGAAAGGAGGTGAGAGTTGATATAGCCATAAAAAATACCGAGATGAAAGGGTGGGAAGTTAAAGGAGCCCATGTATGTAGCCTAAATTCTTGCTATGAACTAGAAAGCCAGGTCATTAGCTGAAATTGAGAATGGGATGGAGGTGGTCTTCAGGAAGTTAAGGCTAGAAAAATCCAAGCAACGAAGATAGCAAAAGAAGGACTTGATTTCAGAGTGTGAACAGATTTGAGGCTACATCAGAATGCCACCCTGAGATTTCAGTGCTATAAACCTGTAGTGGGAACTCTAGAGGAATACTGATTTCTCCCTTCATCGTCAAAGGTATTAAGCTGGTCTTGTAAAGAGGCTTAGTTACTTCCCAGTTTATGTATTTTAAGATTGTTTTCTTAAAACACAGTTTTTTTTTTTCAGTTTGTTCCTTAACCTGACCCCAGTTTACCTGTTTCCATCCAAGACATATCACTAACACTACTAAACCACCTCCTACCACACACACAACATACACTGTGCTTGAGTCATTCCAAATTACACACTTTCCTCTAAATGTTAGTGTGAAATTAGGAAATTTGGGAAATGTGATTGATATGATTTGCACGTTTGCCTTCTTCAAATCACATGTTGAAATGGGATTCTCACTGTTGGACGTGGGGACTGGTGAGAGGTGATTGGATCATGGGGGCAGATCCCTCATGAATGATGTAGCATCATCCCCTTGGTGATAAGTGAGTGCTCCCTCAGTTAGTTCCCATGAGATCTGGTTGTTTAAAAGAAGTTGGGATCTCCCACTGCTCTATCTTGCTCCCACTCTCTCCATGTGACATGTGTGCTCTGACTTTACCTTCTGCCATGACTGGAAGCTTCCTGAGGCCCTCAACAGAATCAGATATCTGCACCATGCTTCCTGTACAGCCTGCAGAACAACAAACCAATTAAGTATCTTTTCTTTATAAGTTACCTAGCATCTAGTGTTTTCCTGAAAGCAATGCAAAAATGGCTAATACAGTGATATTTGGTATTTTCTAGCCCATTAGTGCACATCCCCCCCATCTAACATAAATATGGCATGAATATTTTTATGAGTAATCATTAAGCTTATTGAATTATCACCACCCCAGTCAGATTTGTCTAATTTTAATATCATTAGAAAGATGAAGAAGACAAGACCAGCGAGGGCAACTAACTTCTCAAGGACACGCTCATCCTCGTGTGAGAGCTGGAACTCAAAAGCAGACCTTGGCTTTGTCAATATGCACTTTTGGTTCCCAATCTGACATGAGGTGCAGATCTTTCTCTCTTTTAACCAAGGGCCAAATAATACCCCCTGCCCTGCCCTGCCCCGCCCCAGCTCTTGTCTTAGAATCAAACTTTTGATCTGTCATTTCAGTGAGGTAGAAGGTAGACTATTTCAGATTGACTGATGAATTAACCCTATCGAAGGTCAGTAAAATGCCGTCTAACTTACAGGGGGAGAAAAGAAAATAAATATCAACATGTGGAAATGTTTTAAAAAGAAAGACAAGAAGGGTAGGGGAAAAAGAGGGAAGAATAGAGAGAAATGAAAGAAGAAAGGAAGAGAGAAGGGAAGGAAGGAGAATGTTTGAGCTTATGAAGGATGTCTCTTTGCAACTGAATGTGTGAATTTAGATGCATTTATATAACACAAAACAAAATGAAACAAAGAGAAAACCAGATACATTCAGTGACTTAAAAATGGGGTAATTCTTTCTGTTTTTATTTCACAAGTCTTTTGTAACTTATTTTTGAGTTTTAAAACTTTGTAGTTTGAAAGGCTCAGTTTTCACTAAAGCAATCACATTTTTAAACTTAAGAGCATATATTTGGTGTGACAACCTAACATTTATGACCAAGTGTTAAAGATGAACCAGTTTTTAATTTTAACTAGAAAATTTAAAACTTGATACATTTGAGAATTTGGGACTACCAAAAAACCCCAAAATATGATCCTTTATATTTTTTCTTATTTCTAAAATATTTTGATTCTAAACATATATAAATACTATGTGGAGAAATTTAAATGTTAAAAATTTAAGTAAAATATTGTGTAAATACTTACAATATGCCCGGGACTGTACATGATGCTAACAGTAGCAAGATGCAATGGTCAATGACTTCGGGTGGTGTCAGTATCACTCGAAGAGGGGGTACTCAGAGAAAAGACTGTGTGGAACTGCCGGAGAGGAGAAGCTTTGGGTTTGGCACTCCAGGAGGATATGCTCAAAGCAGAAGGGAAAAGGTCACTGATTGTTAAAGAAAAGTGAGTACTCTGGAAAGGGGCATTATTTGAGAAGACCAAACAGCAGTGTGGAAGATGGTTGAGGATCCAGGCAAAATGGGTAGAACTTGAGTATCATAATGTTTCTCCATCTAAATTCTACTAGTACCAGAAGTCTTACTGATATTTTATTTACTCTACAAAGTGTCCACCTCAGTGACACATAAAGAGCCAACATCTGGGAGTAGCTTAGGCAGGTTCCACATTGCCCAGGATTGAACCTCTTTCTCTCACTTATCAGCTATTTGAGCTCAGTCAAGTTATGTCACCTGTCATGCCTCTTATTTCTTGTCTGTGAATTGGGAATAATAAGAGTACCTACCTCTTAGAAGTATTGTGAGGATTATATATACATGTATATAATAATACATCATATATAACATTAATATATATTAATACCTAGATATAATCCTCACATGTATGTATTATATATACCTGTATGTATATATATATCTGTATGTATATATATCTATATTACAATGTATATTCATGTATACATACACATGTAAGATGCTTAACAGAGTCACTGGTACCAAATAAGCACTGAATCAACATTAACTATTATTATTTAGTTTACCCGAAACATTCATAGCACTAAGGCCATGTAAAAATACTGTGTATCTCAACTACTGAAACTTGTTCACATTTTTGTCTATGTAGGATAGAGGAGGGGAGGAAGGATCTACTTGCATAACATTTGAGAGTCAGCAAATTGTTTCAACAATAATGTGATTGTATTTGTCTGTGTAAGGTTTCTATGATGGTCATTTTCGTGGAACCAGTCAAGCATTGAGTTTGAAATTAGGCAGATATGAATTTAAATTGTAGTTTCCCATCTACTAGTCATTTGACCTTGTACAAGTGACTTTAACTCATTTTTTATTATAAAAAAGATAGGGATTTTTCTTTGCAAGATTTTTCAAGAAGATTCAATGTGATAACAGGTATAAGTGACTGGTAGAGGGCCTGGCACAGATAAATCCTCAATGAAGGGCAACTGTTATTAAAAGGAAGATACTAGGTGTGATATGATATCACTTCTAAATAAAAATCCTGGTTCAATATTGGATTTTTTGATATTGGAGCAGGGGGACCCCTTTAAGAGAGCCATCCTCCCAGGTCCAAAATGAAAAGTTTTCATTTGTAATGCATAAGAAAGGAGTCGTTTTAAATGAAGTGACTGACTTATCAAGACAATCCACTGAAATGTAGCATGGAGTCTGAGTTACAAAATAATCTATAGTGATCTGAGGGAGTGATACAAACCCCAAGGCAATGATCGTAGAATAAATTCTACTGGTATTTGCAGTCTAGTGTCATCAAGGTTAATTCCCCTTTACAGAGGCAAAAGCTTCTTATTGTCCCCAAGGCTGTTGATATCGTATGTAACTTGGCATGTCACAGAACTGTTGTTTATCCACTTCGGCTCTTTTGTTAAAAAAAAAAAAAACTTTCTATCCTTTTTATTTGTTTTAAAATTTCTATATTTCGTAAATAAACCAAATCTCAACACTCTTTAAAAAACATTTCAGTCCAGGTGTGGTGGCTCACACCTGTAATTGCAGCACTTTGGGAGGCACTGATGCAGGATGATCGTTTCAAGCCAGGAGTTCAAGACTAACCCGTGCAACATAGGGAGACCCTGTCTCTACAGAACATGAAAAATAATTAGCGAGGCATGATGGCACATGTCTGTAGTCCCTGCTCCTTGAGAGGCTAAGGTGGAAAAATTGCTTGAGCTCAGGAGTTTGAGGCTGCAGTGAGCCATGATTGTGCCACTGCACTCCAGCCTGGGCAATGGAGCAAGAACCTGTCTCAAAAAATAAACAAAAACAAATCATTTCAAATTCAAACAATATATTTTTCTGAAATAGAAAAGAAAAAATACTTTAAGTGTATGAGAAAGTAAATGTCTTTCATAGAGAACATTACATTTTAACGGCTCTTAAAAATTCAGTTAAGTGGTCTAGTGCTTGTGACAATCTGGATGTTAGCCAACAAGAATAAAAATTCTATACATTATCAACAGCAAAGAATTTTGCAGCACCTACCATAAATAAGGAACCACTTTAGGTTCTAGAGATCTAAATATGGTAAAATATAATTCCAACTCTCAAGGATCTAGTTTGTTGAAAAACATAGGCATCATAACAAATAAATGTTCTTGAATTTAACAAAATTAAAGCTTGACTGTTCAGAAAGCAATTGCATCTATATTTAGAAGATATTCACAGGTGTTATATTTTGTAGTGCAGATCTGGATTCAATTTTTGTACAAAAAAAGGTCACCCTTTTATATTAGTAGTAATAATATTATTAACATTGTTGGATTTCTTCCATGTACTGTCCTAGATATTTTATTTATTCCTAGAATTATTTAGAATAGGTAGTTTTTCTTATGTTAGCTTTCAGTCGCAGGTAATAGAAATCCAAACTGAGCATCTATTGACTCCTCTTTGATCTGTCCAGGAAAGTGCAGAGACCTGTCTTAGCCATCTGTTGACCAGAGGAGGAATCACATCATCAGGACTGTCTCCTCTCTCCTCTCAGCCTTCCTCTTTGTCGTCTTTATTTTCACTAGGGCTTTCTTTGCAAGGTGCCTAAAATGGCAATTAGTAGCTACAGGATTAGGTCCTGGTCCTTAGCAGTTTAAATAAGAGAAGGAGAAAGACTTTCTGTTCTTTAAGTCCATATTAATCTCTGTTGGCCTTGTATGGTCATGTGCCCAATGATGTGGAAACACAGGGATGCTTAGGTCACATTTCCATAAATATCAGAAAGGAGATATTGCCTGATAAATATTTCATAGCTAGCAATGACAACTGGAATTGAAGTCCATGCTTCCTCTGAGTGATCACTCTCCCTCTATTTGAGTACCTGTCAACTGAAACTGTTCCCTGGAGTTACTTTAATTTTGTGTGAAAAACTATCATCTAGATTTTAAGTGAAAGCAATGAAAAAGGCCCTATAATATTTACTTACAAAAACATTTAGCTTTACAGATATTGGACTTTATCAGTAGATAGTCTTTTTTTTTAACTGCATTTTAGGTTTTGGGGTACATGTGAAGAACATGCAAGATTGTTGCATAGGTACACACATGGCAGTGTGATTTGCAGCCTTCCTCCCCATCACCTATATCTGGCATTTTTCCCCATGCTCTCTCTCTCCAACTCCCCACCCCCCACTGTCCCTCCCCTATTTCCCTCCCCCGACAAACCCCAGTGTGTGATGCTCCCCTCCCTGTGTCCATGTGTTCTCATTCTTCAACACCCACCTATGAGTGAGAACATGCAATGTTTGGTTTTCTGTTCTTGCATCAGTTTGCTGAGAATGATGGTTTCCAGGTTCATCCATGTCCCTACAAAGGACACGAACTCAACGTTTCTTATGGCTGCATAGTATTCCATGGTGTATATGTGCCACATTTTCCCTGTCCAGTCTATCATTGATGGGCATTTGGGTTGGTTCCAGGTCTTTGCTATTGTAAACAGTGCTGCAATGAACATTCGTGTGCATGTGTCCTTAT
>CAUYLG010057919.1:0-24863 GCA_963573385.1 Cacajao melanocephalus | reverse complement strand
CTTTCCATTGGTTTATAACTCCGTTTTGGTACCCGTTATCTTCTATTTTTATTAATATAGCCTTTTTGTATATTTTTAAGTCATGCCCCCAGCTTTTTTTTTTTTTTTTTTTTTTTTTTTGCTTAGGATTGTCTTGGCTATGCAGGCTCTTTTTGGTTCCATATGAAATTTAAGGTGATTTTTTCTGGTTCTGTGAAGAAGGTCAATGGTAGTTTGATGGAGATAGCATTGAATCTATAAATTACTATGAGTAGTATGGCCATTTTCATGATATTGATTCTTCCTAACCATGAGCATGGAATGTTTTTCCATCTGTTTGTGTCCTCTCTTATTTCCTTGAGCAGTGGTTTGTAGTTCTCCTTGAAGAGGTCCTTCAAGTCCCTTGTTAATTGTATTCTGAAGTATTTTATTTTCTTTGTAGTGATTGTGAATGGGAGTTCATTCGTGATTTGGCTCTCTGTTTGTCTGTTATTGGTGTATAGGAATGCTTCTGATTTTTGCATGTTGATTTTGTATCCAGAGACTGCTGAAGTTGCTTATCATCTTAAGGAGATTTTGGGCTGAGACAATGGGGCCTTCTAAATATGCAATCATGTCATCTGCAAATAGAGACAATATGACTTCCTCTTTTTCTAATTGAATACCCTTTATCTTGTCTGATTGTTCTGGCTAGAACTTCCTATACTATGTGGAACAGGAATGGTGAGAGAAGGCACCCTTGTCTAGTGCCAGTTTTCAAAGGGAATGCTTCTAGTTTTTGCCCATTCAGTATGATACTGGCTGTTTGTCATAAATAGCTTTTATTATTTTGAGATATGTTCCATTGATACCTATTTTATTCAGAGTTTTTAGCATAAAGGGCTATTGAGTTTTGTCAAAGGCCTTCTCTGCATCTATTGAAATAATCATGTGTTTTTTGTCTTTGATTCTGTTTATGTGATGGATTACATTTATAGATTTGCATATGTCGACCAGCCTTGCATCCCTGGGATGAAGCCTACTTGATCATGATGGATGTGCTTTTTGATGTACTGTTGCATTTGGTTTGCCAGTATTTTATTGAAGATATTTGCATTGATGTTCATCTTGGATATTGCCTGAAATTTTCTTATTTAATTGAATCTCTGCCAGGTTTTGGTATCAGGATGATGTTGGTCTCATAAAATGAGTTATGGAAGATTCCCTCTTTTTGTATTGTTTGGAATAATTTCAGAAGGAATGGTACCAGTTCCTTTTTGTATGTCTGGTAGAATTCAGCTGTGAACCTGTCTGGACCTGGACGTTTTTTAGTTGATAGGCTATTAATTGCTGCCTCTACCTCATACATTGTTATTGGTCCATTCAGGGATTCAACTTCTTCCTGGTTGAGTCTTCGGAAGGTGTAAGTGTCCAGGACTTTATCCATTTCTTCTAGATTTACCAGTGTATGTGCACAGAGTTGTTTGTAGTAATCTCTGATGGTAGTTTGTATTTCTGTGGAATTGGTAGTGATATCCCCTTTATCATTTTTTATTGCATCTATTCAATTCTTCTCTTTTCTTTTTTATTAATCTTGCTAGCAGTCTGTCTATTTTGTTGATCTTTTAAAAAAACCAGCTCCTCGGCTTATTGATTTTTTAAAGGGTTTTTATATCTCTATCTCCTTCAGCTCTGCTCTGATATTAGTTATTTATTGTCTTCTGCTAGCTCTGGAATTTATTTGATCTTGCTCCTCTAGTTCTTTTAATTTTGATGATAGGATGTCTATTTTAGTTCTTTCCTCACTTCTCATATGGTCATTTAATGCTATAAATTTCCTTCTAGACACTGCTTTAAATGTGTCCCAGAGATTCTGGTACATTGTGTCTTTGTTCTCATTGGTTTCAAAGAACATCTTTATTTCTGCCTTCATTTCATTATTTATCCAGTAGTCATTCAGGAGCAGGTTGTTCAGTTTCCAAGTAGTTGTGCGGTTTTGAGTGAGTTTCTTAATCCTGAGTTCTAATTTGATTGTACTGTAGTCTGAGACGGGTTGTTACAATTTCTGTTCTTTTGCATTTGCTGAGGAGTGATTTACTTCCAATAATGTGGTCAATTTTAGAGTAAGCATGATGTTGTGCTGGGAAGAATGTATAGTCTGTGAATTAGGGGTGGAGAGTTCTGTAGAAGTCTATTAGGTCTGCTTGGTCCAGATCTAAGTTCAAGTCCTGGAAATCCTTGCTAATTTTCTGTCTTGTTGATCTGTCTAATATTGACAGTGGAGTGTTAAAATCTCTCACTATTATTGTGTGGGAGTCTAAGTCCCTTTGTAGGTCATTAAGAACTTCCTTTATGTATCCGGGTGCTCCTGTATTGGGTGCATATATATTTAGGGTCATTAGCTCTTCTTGTTGCATTGATCCTTCTATGATTATGTAATGGCCTTCTTTGTCTCTATTGATCTTTGTTGGTTTAAAGTCCATTTTATCAGATAGTAGGATTGCAACCCCTGCTTTTTTTTGTTGTTTTTTTTTTTTTTTTTTGCTCTTCATTTGCTTGGTAAATCTTCCTCCATCCCTTTATTTTGAGTCTATGTGTGTCTTTGCATGTGAGATGGGTCTCCTGAATACAGCACACCAATGGGTCTTAACTTTTTGTCCAATTTGTCAGTCTGTGTCTTTTAATTGGGGTATGTAGCCCACTTACATTTAAGGTTAATATTGTTATGTGTGAATTTGTTCCTGCCATTTGATACTAGCAGATTGTTTTTCCTGTTAGCTGACACAGTTTCTTCATTGTGTTGATGGTCTTTAACATTTGGTACTTTTTTGCAGTGAGTGGTACCAGTTGTTCCTTTCCAGGTTGTTCCTTTCTCCTGCTTCCTTCAGGAGCTCTTGCAAGGCAGGCCTGGTGGTGACAAAATCTCTTAGCAATTGCTTGTCCATAAAGGATTTTATTTTTCCTTCACTTATGAAGCTTAGTTTGGCTGGTTATGAAATTCTGGGTTGAATATTCTTTTTTTTAAGGATGTTGAATATTGGCCCCCACTCTCTTCTGGCTTGTAGGGTTTCTGTTGAGAGATCCACTTTGAGTCTGATGGGCTTCCCTTTGTGGGTAGCCCAACCTTTCTCTCTGGCTGCTCTTAGCATTTTTTTCTTCATTTCAACCCTGGTGAATCTGACGATTATGTGCCTTGGGGTTGCTCTTCTTGAGGAATATCTTTATTGTGTTCTTTGTATTTCCTGGATTTGAATGTTGGCCTGCCTTGCTAGGTTGGGAAAGTTCTCCTGGATAATATCCTGAAGAGTATTTGCCAACTTGGATTCATTCTCCCCATCACATTCAGGTACACCAATCAAACGTAATTAGGTCTTTTTGCACAATCCCATATTTCTTGGAGGCTTTGTTCATTTCTTTTCGCTCTTTTTTCTCTAATCTTGCCTTGTCATTTTATTTCATTGAGTTGGTCTTCAATCTCTGATATCCTTTCTTCTGCTTCATTGATTTGGCTGTTGAAACTTGTGTGTGCTTCACAAAGTTCTCGTGCTGTATTTTTCAGCTCCATCAAGTCATTTATGTTCTTCTCTAAGTTGGTTATTCTAGTTAACATTTCATCTAACCTATTTTCAAGGTTCTTAGTTTCTTTGCATTGGTTTAGAACATGTTCCTTTAGCTCAGAGAAATTTGTTATTACCCATCTTCTGAAGCCTGCTTCTGTCAATTCGTCAAACTTATTCTCCATATAGTTTTGTTCACTTGTTGGTGAGGAGTTGTGATCCCTTGGAGGAGGAGAAGCATTCTGGTTTCCGGTGATTGCATCCTTTTTTTGCTGGTTTCTTCCCATCTTCGTGGATTTATCTACCTTTGGTCTATGAAGCTGATGACTTTCGAATGGGGTCTCTGAGGGGACATCCTTTCTGTTGATGTAGAAGCTATTTCTGTTTTTTTAGTTTTCCTTCTAACAGTCAGGACTCTCTGCTTCAGGACAGCTGGAGGTTCAGTCCAGACCCTGCTTGCCTGGGAATCACCTGTGGGGTCTGCAGAATAGTAAGGTTTGCTGCTTGTTCCTTCTTCAGGTATCTTTGTTCCAGAAGGGCACCTGCCAGATGTCAGCCAGAGCTCTCCTTTATGAGATGCCCCGGCAGACATGGGTGTCAAGGAGCCACTTGAGGAGGCTGTCTGTCCCTTGTCAAAGCTCAAGTGCTATGCTGGGAGCTCCATTGTTCCTTTCAGAGCTGTTGTGCAGGGACATTTAAGTCTTCTGCAGCGGAACTCACAACCCCCTCTTTTCCCAGGTGCTCTTTCCCAGGGAGGTGGGGCTTTATTTATAAGTCCCTGATGTGCTGCTGCCTTTTTTAGAGATGCCCTGCCCAGCAAGGAGGGAATCTAGTCACAGTCTGCCTGTAGAGGCATTGCTGAGCTGCTATGGGTTCTGTCTAGCTGCTGTGAAAATGCCCTTGAGGTTTTGTTTACACAGGTAAGGTTAGAACTGCCTCGGTATTGGCGGATTGCCTTGGTAATGGCAACTGCCTCAGTAAAGGTGGACTACCTCGCTTATGGTGGACTGCCTCAGTAATGGTGGACACCATTCCCCCTACGGAGCTTGACCATCCCCTGTTGAGTTCAAACTGCTGTGCTGGCTGTGAAACTCTCAAGCTGGTGTGTTTCATATTGCTAGTCCTTGTGGGGGTAGAATCCACTGAGCCAGAGCACCTGGCTCCCTGCTTTCAACCCCCTCTTTTTCAGGGGAATGTATGGCCATGTCTTGTAGGCATTCCAGGCTCCAGTTAAAACAGCTACCCAGATTTGTGTGGGTTTTTGTGCTGGAAACCTGAGGTGCTTGTCAGCCAGTGGGAATCTCCTGGTCTGTTGGCCATAAAGACTGTGGGAGAAGCGCAGTATCTGAACCAGAGTGCCAGAATGGCCGGAAAAGCCCCCAATGGCCTCCAGTGGGTAGGGGGAAGCCCTTTCATCTACTTCACTTCCCAGGTGAGGAAGCACCCCACCTTGCCTCAGCTCACCCTCCTTGGGATACACTCACTGTCCAACAAGTCCCATTGAGAAGCACCTGGTACCTCGGTTGGAAATGTGGTGATCACTTGCCCTCTGTGTCACTCTCACTAGAAACTGTACTCCAGAGCTGTTCCTATTCCGCCATCTTGGTGGAGCTCCCTGTATCATCTTTTTCTTATCCATTCCTCTGCTAATAGACACATAGGTTGCTTCCAAATCTTAGCTATTATAAACAATGCTGCAACAAACATAGGAGTAAAGATATTTCTCCAATATACTGATTTTCTTTCTTTTGGGTTATATACCCAGCAGTGGAATTGCTAGATCACATGGTAGTTAAACTGTTAGTTTTATGAGGGACTATCAAACTGTTCTCCATAGTGTTTGTACTAATTTATATTTCCACTTCTCACCAACAGTGTACAAGAGTTCTTTTTTCTCCACATCCTTGCCAGCATTTGGTATTGCCTGTTTTTTTGGATAAAAGCCATTTAAACTGGGCTGAGATGGTATCTTATTGTAATTTTGATTTGTGTTTCTCTGATGATCAGCGATGTTGAGCACCTTTCACATGCTTGTTTTCCATTTGTTTGTCTTCTTTTGAAAAATATCTATGCAAATCTCTTGCCATTTTTGATCAGATTATTAGATTATTTCATATAGAGTTGTTTGTTTGAGCTCCTTAGATATTCTGGTTATTAATCTTGTCAGATGGGTAGTTTACAAATATTTTCTCTCATCTGTGGGTTGTCTTTTCACTGTGTTGATTGTATCCTTTGCTCTTCAGAAGCTTTTTAATTTAATGTGATCCTATTTGTCCACATATTCTTTGGTTGCCTCTACTTGTAGGGTATTGCTCAATAAATTTTTGCCCAGACCAATGTCCTGAAGATTATTCCCAGTTTCTTGTAATGGCTTTATAGTTTGAGGTATTAGATTTAAGTCTTTAATCCATTTTGATTTGGTGTTTGTATATGGTGAGAGATAGGGGTCTAGTTTCATTCTTCTGCATATGGATATCTCATTTTCCTAGCACCATTTATTGGAGAGACTGTCTTTTCCCCTGTGTATGTTCTTGGCAGATTTGTCAAAATTGAGTTCATTGTAGGTGTGTGGATTTGTTCCTGCATTCTTTATTCTGTTCCATTGGTCTGTGTGTCTGTTTTTATGTCTGTACCATGCTGTTTGAGTTACTATAGCCTTGTCGTATAATTTGAAATCAGGTATGTGATTCCTCCAGTATTGTTCTTTTTGCTTAGAATAGCTTTGGCTATTTTGGGTCTTTTGAGGTTTCATACATGAAACTAAAAAAAAAAAAAATTAGGATTGTTTTTTCTATCCCTGTAAAGAATGTCATTGGTATGTTGATAGGAATTACATTAAATCTGTAGATTGCTTTGGGTAGTATTGATGCTTCCAATCCATGAACATGGAATATTTTTCCACTTTTGGTGTCTTCTTCAATTCTTTCATTAGTGTTTTACAGTTTTCTTTATAGAGATCTTTCACTTCTTTGGTTAATTTCTAGGTATTTCATTTTAGGTTGGGCTATTGTAAATGGAATTACTTTTATAAAAATATAATATTTTTCACATTGTTCACTGTTGCCATATAAAAATGCTACTGATTTTTGTATGTTAATTTTGTATACTTCAACTTTATTGGATTTATCAGTTTTAATAGTTTTCTTGTGGAGTCATTAGGTTTATCCAAATATAAGATCATATTATCTGCAAGCAAGGATAATATGACTTTTTTTTTTTTCAATTTGGATTCCATTTATATCTTTCTCTTGTCTGATTGCTCTACTTAGGACTTTCAGTACTATGTTGAATAACAGTGATAACTAGGTATGCTTCTCATATTTCAGATCTTAGAGAAAAGACTTTCAGGTTTTCCCCATTCAGTATGATATTAGCTGTGGATCTGTTGTATATGGCTTTCATTATGTTGAGGTATGTTTCTTCTATCCCCAGTTTTTTGAGAGTTTTTTTTTTTTTATCGTGAAGGGGTATTGAATTTATCAAATGCTTTTTCAGCATCAGTGGAAACAATCATATGATTTTTATCCTTCATTCTGTTGATATGATGTATCTGATTGATTTGCTTGTGTTGAACCATCCTTGCATGCCAGGAGTAAATCCCACTGGGTCATGATGAATGATCTTTGAAATGTATTGTTGAATTGGTTTGCTAGTATTTTGTTGAGGATTTTGGCATCAATGTTGATCAGAGACATTGGCCTGTAGTTTTCTTTTTTTGATGTGTTTTTGGTTTGATATCAGGATAATAATGACCTTGTAGAATGAGTTTGGAAGTACTCTCTCTTCCTTAATTTTTTGGAATAAGTTGAGTAGGATTGGTATTGATTTCTGTTTAAATATGTGGTAGAATTCAGCCATGAAGCCATCGAGTCCCAGGCTTTTTTTTTTAATTGAGAGTTTTTTATTACAACTTTGATCTTGTTACTTGTTATTGATCTGTTCAGGTTTTGGATTTCTTTCTGGCTCAATCTTAATAGGTTGCATGTATCTAGGAATTTGTCCATTTCTTCTAGATTTTCCAATTTATTGGCATATAGTCACTCAGAGTAGCCACTCATGCTCTTTTGAATTTCTGTAATATAATTTTTTATATTTCTCTTTTTATTTCTGATTTTATTTGAATATTTTTTCTTAGTCTGTCTAAATGTTTGTCAATTTTGTTTAACTTTTCAAAAAAAACCAATTTTTTGTTTCATTGATTTTTTGTATTATTTTTCCATTTCAATTTCACTTATTTCCACTCTAATCTTTATTATTTGTTTACTTCTACTAATTTGGGGTTTGATTTGCTCTTGCTTTTCTACTTTAAGATGCATCTTTAGATTGTTCATTTGATTTTTTTTTTAATGTATGCACTTATAAACTTCCCTCTGAGCACTGCTTTTGCTGTATCCCATAGGTTTTGGTATATTGTGCTTCCAATATAATTTATTTCAAAAAAATTTTCAACTTCTTTCTTAATTTCTTCATTGGCCCACTGACAATTCAGGAACATGTTGTGTAATTTCTATTTATTTGTATAGTTTCCAAAATTTCTGTTGTTATCAATTTCTAGTTTTATCCCATTGTGGTCACAGAAGATGCTTGATATTATTTTATCTTATTTTTTGAATGCTTTAAGGCTTTTCTTGTGACTTAATATAAGGTATGTACTTGAGAATAATCCATGTGCTGAGGAAAAGAAGGACTATTCCACAGCTCTTGGATGAAATGCTCTGTAAATATCTATTAGAGAAATGTGGTTGATAGTGTAGATTAAGTCTGATTTTATGAATTTTCTGTCAGGAAGATCTGTTCAGTGCTGAAAGTGGGGTGTTAAAGTCTCCAGCTATTACTGTATTGGAGCCTGTCTCTTTAGCTCTAATAATATTATTTCCTTTATATATCTGGGTGCTTCAGTGTTGGGTACATATATATTTAAAATTATTATATCCTCTTGTTGAATTAACCCCTTTATCATTACAGAGTGACTTTTTTGTTTCTTCTTTCAGTTTTTGTCTTGAAATCTATTTTGTCTGATATAAGTATAGTAACTCTTGCTCTTTTTTGGTTTCCATTGTCATGGAATATCTTTTTCCATCCCTTTAAGTCTATGTGTTATTTATACGTAAAGTGCAATTCTTATAGGCAACAGAACAATGGGTCTTTTTTTTTTTCATCCATGCATGCAGTCTATGTATTTTGAGTGGGGAGTTTAGTGCATTTACATTTAATGTTATTATTAATAAGTAAGGACTTACTCGTGCCATTTTGTCATTTGTTTTCTGTTTGTTTTGTGACCTTCTCTTCCTTCTTTATTCTTGTCTTTCTCTAGTGAAGATGGTTTTCTCTGCTGATACCATTTAGTTTCTTGCTTTTTATTTTTTGTGTATTGATTGTATGTTTTTTGGTTTGAGGTTACCATGAAGCTTGCAAATATTACCTTAACACCCATTATTTTAACCTGAGGACAACTTAATACTATTTTCATAAACAAACCAACAAGCAAAAAAGAAACTAATAAAAACTCACCATAACTTGATGCCCCCACTTTTTAATTTTTTTGTTGTTTTAATTTGTATCTTATTGTACTATGTCATGAATATTTGTAGGTATTTTTGATTGGTTTGTTGTTAAGTCTTTTTTCTTAGTGTAAGAGTAGTTTACACACTATGGTAACAGTGTGATAATATTTTGGGTTTTACTGTCTATTTACTATTACCAGTGTGTTTTGTACCTTTAGGTAATTATTTATTGCTCATTAGTGTCCTTTCTGATTGAAGTACTTCCTTTAGTATTTTTGTAGGATGGATCTAGCATTGTTGAAATCCCTCAGCTTTGTTTGTCTAGGAAAATCTTTATTTCTCCTTAATGTTTGGAGGATATTTTTGCCAGATGTACTACTCTAGTGTAAAAGTTTTTTTTTGTTTTTGTTTTTGCTTTTTCTTCAACACTTTAAATGTGTCATGCCATTCTCTTCTGGTCTGTAAGGATTCCCCTGAAAAGTCTGCTGCCAGATGTATTGGAGCTCCATTGTATGTTATTTGTTTCTTTTCCTGCTTTAACCATCCTTTCTTTATTCTTGACCTTTGGGAGTTTGATTATTAAATTTCACGAGGTAGTCTTCTTTGGGTTAAATCTGCTTGGTGTTCTATAATCTTCTTGTACTTGGATACTAATATCTTTCTCTAGGTTTGTGAAGTTCTCTGTTATTATTCCTTTAAACAAACTTTCTATGCTAGCTTCTCTACATCCTCTTTAAGGCCAATAACTCTTAGATTTGCCCTTTTGGGGCTATTTTCTAGATCCTGTAGCATGCTTCATTTTTTAAAATTCTTTTTTCTTTTGTCTCCTCTATTTTCAAATAGCACATCCTCAAACTCACTATTTTATTCTTATGCTTGATCCATTCTGCAATTAAAAGACTCTGATAAATTCTTCAGTATGTGTATTGCATTTTTTTAAATTACACTTTAAGTTCTTGGGTGCATGTGCAGAATGTGCAGGTTTGTTACATAGGTATGCACATACCATGGTGGTTTCTTGCACCCATCAACCCATCATCTACATTAGGTATTTCTCCTAATGCTATCTCTCCACTAGCCCCCCACCCCCCAAAAGGCCCTGGTATGTGATGTTCCACTTACTGTGTTCATGTGTTCTCATTGTTCAACTCCTACTTATGAGTGAGAACATGTGGTTTTTGGTTTTCTGTTCCTGTGTTAGCTTGCTAAGAATGATGGTTTCCAGCTTCATCCATGTTCCTGCAAAGGACATGAACTCATCCTTTTTTATGGCTGCATAGTATTCCATGGTGTATATGTGCCATATTTTCTTTACTCATTCTATCATTGATGGTCATTTGGGTGGTTCCAACTCTTTGTTATTATGAATAGTGCTGCAATAAACAAACATCTGCATGTGTCTTTATAGTAGGGTGAGTATAATCATTTGGGTATATACCCAGTGATGGGATTGCTGGATCAAATGGTATTTCTGGTTCTCCAGATTTCTCGATCCTCGAGGAATCACCACACTGTCTTCCACAATAGTTGAACTAATTTATACTCCCACCAACAATGTAAAAGTGTTCCTATTACTCCACATCATCTCCAGTATCTGTTGTTTCCTGACTTTATAATGATCACCATTTTACCTTGCATGGGATGGTATCTCATTGTGGTTTTGATTTGCATTTCTCTAGTGACCAGTGATGGTGAGCTTTTTTTCATGTTTCTTGGCCACATAAATGTCTTCTTTTGAGAAGTGTCTGTTCATATCGTTCGTCCACTTTTTGATGTTATTTTTTTCTTGTATATTTGTTTTAGTTCTTTGTAGATTATGGATATTAGCCCTTTGTCAGATAAGCAGATCGCAAAAATTTTCTCCCATTCTGAGGGTTGCCTGTTCACTCTGATGCTAGTTTCTTTTGCTGTGCAGAAGGTCTTTCATTTAATTAGATCCTATTTGTCAATTTTGGCTTGTGTTGTCTTTGCTTTTGGTGTTTTAATCATGAAGTCTTTGCCCATGCCTAGGTCCTAAATGGTATTGCCTAGGCTTTCTTCTAAGGTTTTTATGGTTTTTGTTTTTATGTTTAAATCTTTAATCCATCTTGAATTAAGCCCAGGACCAGATGGATTCACAGCCGAATTCTACCAGAGGTACAAAGAGGAGTTGGTACCAGTCCTTCTGAAACTATTTCAAACTATAGAAATTTTATGAGGTATGAGTGTTATCCTGATACCAAAACCTGGCAGAGACACAACTAAAAAAGAAAATTTCAGGCCAATATCCATGATGAACATTGATTCAAAAATATTTGATAAAATACTAGCAAACCAAACCCAGTAGCACATCAAAAAGCTTATTCACCATGATCAAGTCAGCTTCATCCCTGGGATGCAAGGCTAGTTCAACATACGGAAATCAATAAATATAATCCATCACATAAACAGAACCAATGACAAAAACCACATGATTATCTCAATAGATGTAGAAAAGGCCTTCAATAAAATTCTGCACCCCTTCATTCTAACAATTCTCAATAAACTAGGTATTGATGGAACTTATCTCAAAATAATAAGAGCTGTTTATGACAAACCCACAGCCAATATTATATCGAATGGGCAAAAACTGGAAGCATTCCCTTTGAAAATCAGCAAAGACAAGGATACCCTCTCTCATCACTCCCATTCAACACAGTATTGGATGTTCTGGCCAGGGAAGTCAGGCAAGAGAAATAAATAAAGGGTATTCAAATAGGAAAAGAGGAAGCCAAATTGTCTGTTTGTAGATGTCATGATTGTATATTTAGAAAACTCCATTGTGTCAGCTTAAAATATCCTTAAGCTGATAAGCAACTTCAGCAAAGTCTCAGGATACAAAATCAATGTGCAAAAATCACAAGCATTTTTATATACCAATAATAGAGAGCCAAATCATGAGTGAACCCCCATTTACAATTGCTACAAAGAGAATAAAATACCTAGGGATACAACTTATAAGGGGTGTGAAGGACCTCTTCAAGGAAAACTACAAGTCACTGCTCAAGGAAATAAGAAAGGAAATAAGCAGATGGAAAAACATTCCATGCTTATGGTTAGGAAGAATAAATATTGTAACAGTGGCCATACTGCTCAAAGTAATTTATAAATTCAAAGCTATCCCCATCAAGGTACCATTGACTTTCTTCACAAAATTAGAAAGAAACTAAATTTCAGATAGAACCAAAACAGAGCCTGTATAGCCAAGACAATCCTAAGCAAAAAGAACCAAGCTAGAGGCATCATGCTACCTGACTTCAAACTATACTACAAGGCTACAATAACCAAAAACAGCATTGTACTGGTACCAAAACAGATACATAGACCAATATAACAGAACAGAGGCCTCAGAAATACCACACATCTGCAACCATCTGATCTTTGACAAACCTGACAAAAACAAGCAATGGGGAAAGGATTCCGCATTTAATAAATGGTGTTTGGAAAACTGGCTAGCCATACGTGTATTGCATTTTTAAGCTCCAGAGTTTCTGACTGATTTTTATTTCAATATCTTTGTTAAATTTATCTGATAGAATTCTGATTTTTTTCTCTGTCTTATATTGAATTTCTTTGAGTTTTCTCAACACAGCCATTTTGAATGGTCTGCCTGAAAGGTCATATACCTCTTTTTCTCCAGATTTGTTCCTGGTGCCTTATTTAGTTCATTTGTTTAGATCATGTTTTTCTGGATGATGTTGATGCTAGTAGATGTTGTTCAGTGTCTGAACAGAGTTAGGTATTAATTGTAGTCTTCACTGTCTGGGCTTATTTGTAGCAATTATTCTTGGAAAGGCTTTTCAGAAATTTGAAAAAAACCTGGGTGTTGTGATCTAAGCTGTATCTGCTTTAGGGGGCACCCCAAGACCAGCAACACTGTGGTTCTTGAAGATTTATAGAGGTACAACCTTGATGGTTTTGGGCAATATCTGGGAGAATTCTCTGGATCACCAGGCAGAGACACTTGTTCTCTTCCCGGACTTTCTCCCAAACATACAGAATCTCTCTGTTCTGAGCCACCCAAGCCTGGGAGTGAAGTGACATAAGTAACCCTGTGGTCACCACGACTGTGACTGTGCCAGGTCAGGCCTGAAGCCAGTACAGCACTGGGTCTTGCGCAAGGTCTGCTGTAACCACTTGCTGGCTACTGCCTATGTTCACTCAAGTCCCTGAGACTGTACAATCAGCAGGTGGCACAGCCAGCCAGGCCATCCTTCCCTTCAGGATGACAAGTTCCCCTAGACCCTGGTGGGTCCAGAAGTGCAATCTAGGAATCAGGGACTGGAGTGAAAACTCTTAAACATCCACCTGGTGTTCTAAAACCACAAGTTGCAGTTTTTTCTACTCTTTCCTCTTTCCAAAGGAAGAGAAGCCTAGCACTGTAGTCACCACCCTCCCAGGCAACAAATGAGTACTGTCAGACTAGTCCTGACGTTCCCTTAAGTCCCAAGGCCTCTTAAGCAAGCTTGCCAGGAATGCAACCCAGCCGTGGACTTGCCTTTCAGGGGAATGGGCTCACCAATGGACCACTGCAGGTCCAGAAATAGCATGTAAGAGTCATGTATTAGAACTGGGGACCCCAAGAACCCACTTGGTGCTCTACCCACCATGACCATGCTGGTACCTAAGGTGTAAGCCAAAGTTTCCTTTTACTTCCTGCTTTTCTCAGGCAGAGGGAGTTTTGCCCTGTAGCTACCACAGCTGGTAATGTGCTGAGCCTCAGTCTGAAACCAGCAAGCCTCAGAGGCTTGTCCAAGTCTCCCGATGTAGTACTTGGGTATCACTGCTTGTTATTCAGGGCCCAAGCGCTCTTAAGTTTGCAGGTGAGGCATGCTACTAGTACTGAGTTCTTTCTTTCAAGATAAAGGTTCTTTTCTGACCCAAGGTGTGTCTAGAAATGTCATCTGGAAGCTAGGGCCAGAAAAGGGGGCCTCACGAGCGTGACTGTTACCCTGTTGTGCTGTGGCTGAGGGGGTATCCTAGATGCAAGCCAAGGTCCTCCCCACTCTTTCCTCTTCTTTCCTCTAGCAGATGGAAGGGGTCTCTTTTGGAGCTGTGAGCTGTGTAGCCTGGGTTAGGGGAGGAATGATGCCAGTGCTCTTTTGGCTGCCCCAGCTAGTGTCTCTCGTCCTCCAGACTATGTCACATGCCCTCCAGTCCACTGTCTCTGGGCCTAGTTCAGCACTAGGACTCACCTAAGAGTTGCATTACTTAAGGCCTAGAGTGCCTTTCAAGTTTTTGGAGACATAGAGGGCTGTAGCCCTTGGTGGCAAGGTTTGCCAGCACTCAAGTTTGGACCACTGGGATCAGCGCTTCCCCTCTGGCTAGGGCTGGTTTCAAAGTTCCCTCTGTGGGTGGGTGTCAGCTTAGTTTACTCCAGTTTTCCTTTCTGCTTTAACAGGACAGCACTGAATTCAATGTCTCACAATTGCTGGGATCTCCCTTCCTCTGTGCCCAAAGATGCTCTCTGAACCAGATTGCTGCTGCTGTGGGCGGGGGAGAGTGGTGCTGGCAATTCAAGGCAACTGTTTTTCGCTGTCTTCAGTGCTTTTTTCAGTGATGTAAAGTTAAAACCAGAAACTTGCCTGATCTTACAAAGATTTTTTTCTGTGTAGATAGTTACTAACTTGGTGTCATTGCGGAGTGGGGGCAATCAGTGGAGCTTTTACTTTATACAGTTCAACCTAATAGCATAGCTATCTGACATATTTCTTCCCTGCTACTACTCTTGGAATACATTTTTCCTCGTACCCCATCTATTGGTTAGTGTGGCCCACAAAAGGGAAATACATTTACATGGTTATATGTTATATTACTATTTCAGAAATACAGTTTATATAGTGTCATGTTTATTTTTGTAGCCAGTAATGTATAGTGCATTTTTTATTACTCTAAAGAGAAAATCTTATTACATATGTTACTCTGTTCCTTAATATCAACGTGAAATACTAACAGTAGTTCTAATATGTTTTCTAGGGGAAACTTAAGCCTTTGTAGCTAGACTATTTAAAAAAATATCAGATGAAAAGAAAATCACTTGAAGTATCTGATAGGCTGAATAATAACCCTCTAAAAAGATCCAGGTTCTAATCTTCAGAACCTGTGAACAGGATATTTACATGATAAAAGAGACTTTGCAGATGTGATTCAGTTAAGGATCTTATTGGGGTTTTAATTTGTGTTTCTCAAGTTTCTTTTGGGTATATACCCAGTAATAGAATTGCTGGGTTAAATGATAGTTCTCATTTACATTCTTTGAGAAATCTCCAGACTGCTTCCCACAATGGCTGAATCAATTTACATTCCCACCAGCAGTGTATAAGGGTTTCCTTTTCTCCAGAACTTTGTCAGCATCTGTTATTTTTTGACTTTTTAATAAATAAATGATATGTGCACATGCATATGTGTATATGCTATTCTTGATTGTACTTTTTATCTGTTATATACATTGTAAATATATGTACCCAGTTCAAATAAACAAACAAATAATAAAATAAAAGCCATTCTGACTAGTGTGAGTTAATATCTCATTGTGGTTTTGATTTGCATTTTCCTAATGATTAGTGATATTAAATGTTTTTTTCATATACTTTTGGCTCACACATATGTCTTCTATTGAGAAGTGTCTGTTCATGTCCTTTGCCCATTTTTTAATGGGCAAGCCCACTCATATTTGAATACACCCACTCATATTTCATACTGGATTTCAGCAAAAAGTTGGAAGACTGCTATTAAGAAGTTCTTCCTCACTATAACATCATAAATATGGGATTTGCATCCAAGAATTTCACAGTTCCTGAAAATGTATCGTGATTGTTCCAAATTGGTCATGGTAGCACTATTCCCTGTATCACAGATTATTCTAGGATAAATACGTGGTCAGATCAAACAGTGACACATATTGGGTATTATGCTATTTTTCTCATCATTGAAAATATAATAAAGGCACACAAAGAGAAAGTTACCATCCTGATTTGCTCATGGGTGTTTGAAGTAATAACAGGGCAGCCATCTCGCATCCATGAGTGACCAAGTCACAGCTTGAAAGGCAAAAAGTTGAGGATAATGTAACAAATAATAGAATAAACTTGGGTTCTTGATGACACTACTGAACAGTGTTCAGTAATGTCTTAGTTTGGGTGGCTACAACAAAATACCGTAGATGAGGTTGCCTAATTAATTTATTATTATTTGTTTTCTCACAGTTCTGGAAGCTCAGAGTCCAAGACCAGGATGCCATCATGCCAGGTTCTGGCAAGGATGTTTTTTCTGTCTTATAGCCATCTATTAATAACTGTGTCCACCAGGTGAAGTGAGATAGAGCTCTAGTCTCTTTCTCTTCTCATAAAGACATTAATCCCAACATGGAGACCCTATCTTTATGACCTCATTAGACCTAATTTCCTGTCAAAGACCCCAATCCCAAATACCATCACATTTAGGGTTAGAGTTTCAACATAAAAATTTTGGGGGGAAACATTCAGTCCATTACAATTCTTCAAGCTACTTGTAGTTGAACATTTTGTTACAGTCAGCCAAAGAGTGCTAATATTTTTACCACACTTCCTTCAATATTCTTCACATAAATTGTGTGCAAAACTCTTCACAGCCTTGGTTAATTTACATTTATTTTTTATACAGTTATCTACAGCTCTTTTAAGAGTGAGGGCATGAACAGATGGCATTGATCCAAGCCCAAACTGACAACACAGAGAGAGTGAGATTATGTCATTGTTCACTTTAGATTTTATAGTTCTATTCAGATTATGTTGTTATAGATTTTTTTCAGTTCAATTATTTTAGCCCTTATTTAACTGAAAATAAATTCACCACTGATTCTCTAGCATTTGCTGAGATACAACTTATCAGTCCTACAATTACCCAGTTGATTATTAGGACCCCAAAATAGGCTATTAGCCTGTTGATCTTAGACCTATTTAGTCTTTTTTAGATTTATCTTTTTTTTTTCACTTACATTCAAATACACTTGAATTTTGATACAAATTGTTCCAAATTTGCAATTTTCCTGTCAGCTACGGATGATTCACAGATGCGATGAATGGGAACTTTTTAAATAAAGTCATTGCAGAAGATGGAGCTTTGTGTTACTCCATGAGAATTCTCTCTTCAAGATCATAATGGTTCAATATTACAATTGGCTACAAATTTAAATAACTGAACTACAATCTCCATTAGGCTGATTGCCTTTAAAGCAGTGATAGAACTCATTTGTTTTTGCCAGGAGTTGCAGATAAGGAGCATCTGATTTTTGGCAGGGACCAACAGAATGTTTAATGCATTGGTTCTCACCCCAGTGCCTTTGTCCTCAAACCTCCCGGCCTGTTACCATGCTCAGTAAAGTCTTCACAAAATACCAGTGCCTGACTCCAGTCTAAATGAATCAGAACTTTAATTATTAGACCCAGAGGCTGATATTTTTAAAGAGCTCTTCAGGTAATTCTAATGTACTGTTAATAGTTTCAAACCACTGATTTACTGAATAAATAGTGTGTGAACCTAGCTCAACTTCCTTTACCATGCCCATAAGACAACCATGTACTAGATGTACCTTTTGTCACTTCCCTCCATCATAAGCTGTTTTTATTTATAATACATGTAAATGGCTGCCTTTTCTGTTACATGATAAGTTACGTTGGAACACAAACGATGGTTTGTTTCCTGTAACAAAGAGTATAGTATCTTCCCTGCAGTAGCAACTCAATGCAGGCTTAATAAGCGCAGAAGAATATTTATGAGCAAGGATTAAAAGTGATTTGCCTGTTCTTGGAAAAGCTCACATGGATGCTATACTTTTAAACTTTAGCTCTTAGTAATAAAACACTATTTTTGGAATTTGTTTCCTTGCTTTTCTTTTTCTTTTTTCTTCAGACAGTTCCCCTCTTTATGCTTGTTTGCTTGTTTTTCTAGCTTCCTGCTAATTTAATGAGTGAGAACAGAGATTAGAGAAATTAGTCAATGTTTGGCAGAGAGACTTTTGAAGATAGAGAATTTCACCATGTGTCTGCCATATGTATGTCTGGTGTTTATACAGTGTGTATTTTGTCAAAGAATAAAGATTATACAACTTATGTGAATTCTTTTTCCATGGCAATTGTGAACACCAGTGTAGTTGAAGGGGTAAGAAAGACAAGAAATGGTGTAGGAATGTATCAAAATACTACAGTGACTTAGAGTAAATCTAGAGTGAGTTTTTTTCAGCAGTTGAATTGTACATGGTTAGTGACCTGTCAAACATTTGCTTTCTGTGTTTTGTTATTACTGACCAAAACGTATTCTGATTATAATGCTTAGATGTTCTCAAAAGATAACCTGACCACAAGGAGTAAAGAAATTTATAGGTCAGGTATGGTGCCTCATATTCGAAATCTTAGCACTTTGGGAAGTAAAGGCGGGAGGATGGCTTGAAACCAGGAGTTTTGAGACCAGCCTGGGCAACATAGCAAGACCTCATAAATAAAAAAAAATAAAAACATTGTCTGGGTGTAGTGACACATGACTGTAGTTGCAGCTACTTGGGAGGCTGAGGCAGTAGGATTGCTTAATCCCAGGAGTTCAAGTCTGCAGTGAGCTATGATCATGCCACTGCACTTCAGCCTGGACAACCGAGCAAGACCCTGTCTCTAAAAAGAAAGAGAAAAACTTCCATATTGCAACACAATTGAAAAATTTCCTCATATTACAATCAAGTAAGTTATCTACTTAAAAGACTTACTGTGGCACTCATTTAAAAATGTGATGTCATCAAGTTTGATTTCTTAAACGTATGGACTAAGAGATTTTTATTTTACCATAAAAGCCCAGAATAATAATGCTGGAAGATATTTTTTAACCTCTCTGATTCCCATTCTCCTCATTAATATGAAGAAATTAAACCAGGTGGAGTGACTTATCCAAAGTCATACATCTGCTTAAAAGCAGTGTCAGAATTAACTCTGGATTTTTAGATTTTCTTTCCATCTATATTATCTGGTCTGCTTTCAGAAAGAGAACAGACTTTAAAAAAACACACACAATGCTCCATCAATTTATGAAATCCTCTTATAATGTCATATTAAAACTTTCTCTTTTCTGACTTTACCCAGATTTGACACTTAATTGACTTGTGAGATTGCTGAATATATCATTCTCCTCAGCATCAAATGCATATTATACAAATAAAGTCCCCCCGGGCTTTGCTTTTTCTATTGCTGGACTTTCTATGCACATCAGTACTGCAATTTTAGTGGTTCCTTGAACAGCATGTTTTAAGACAATGGATTGAAAACAAAACCATCACAGTCTTCTTTCATAACTTTCACTAGGCACAATAACAATCAAGCAAATTTTTAAACCATCACTATCAAGATGATTTACAAGCTTTAACCAATCATAGTAAAAAAGTTTTAATTATTCAGTATAAAACATAGGTCTAGGTTGACATTTTCATGCTTATTCTAAATGACATAATATAGGTAAAAGAGTAAAAGATCTGATTTGAGTGGAGACTATATTATCCTTGGAGGCAGCATGTTGCACTGGAGAGACCAAGAAATTTGAAGTCAGCTGCTTGACTTTTCTATGCTTCACTTTCTTCATCTTTAAATTGAGGAAAATAGTACTAGAATTCTTTTCAACATTAAAAGAATATATGAAAAGGTATGATGAATATAGACATCACTTAATAAATGTTTACTGAATTTATAGAGTCATATTGACCATAATCAATGATCCAAAAATGAACCAAAATACATGAAACAACAATTTCCCACTGGAAAAGTTTCCAGGTCAAGGTACTAGAGGGAAAATCCAGATAGTGCCTGGGAGAATTCCTGAAATGCAAAGACAGAGCTGCAAGGCTGGCACAACCAAAGAAACTAGAGTACAAAGAACAGAGTACCAGAAAGGAGAAAATTACGCAGACACAAAATCCCAGAGAGCTGAAGAGGATTCCTGAGTATTTAGTAGTGTACTAATAAAAACAGGTTTATTAGAAATCTACTCAAGTCTGGGGAAAGACCTACATAAAATGCTTAGAAATAACAGAGTCTGGCACTCACAAAGAGCTAGAAGTAGTGCCTTTGCCTGTTTCAGCAGCCAGATTGGAAATCCTCTCATAATTCACAAGGCATTAAGAATACACAAAGGAATCTACATTCAGTGCTGGAGCATGATTAGCCATATGTTGTTGATAGAGTTTGGCTGTGTCCTTGTGATAGTTAATAAGTCTCATGAGATCTGATGGTTTAATAAAGGGCAGTTTCCCTGCACATGCTCTCTTGCTTGCCACCATATAAGACATGGCTTTTCTCCTCCTTCACTTTCTGCCATGATTGTGAGACCTCCCCAGTCATATGGAACTGTGAGTCTATTAAACCTTTTTTTCTTTATAAATTACCCAGTCTCAAGTATGTCTTTAGAGCAGTATGAAAATGGACTAATATAGTTGAGCATTGCTCTCATCCAGTCTTATCAGTTTTAAAATCATCAAAGAAAGGATTACACTGATTCCAAGTAAATTGAATGCATTTTAGGGTAAAATGTAAGAATATTTGTAGGAAAACAAATATATTTAGGATATAAAATATGAAATATCTGGATTCCAATTAAAAAATTGCCAGGCCTGGAAAGAAGCAGAGAAGTATAAACCATGTTGACAGAAAAAACAATCAAAACCAACCCAGAACACACACAGTGTTAGACTTAGCAGAAAAGAATAATAAAACAGTTATGATAATTGTATTTCAGTTGTACAAAAATTTAAGTAGAGTTATGGAAGCCAAAATCAATACCCATATCAAATTTCTAGATTGAAAACTTCAATATATGAGATGAAAAATAGATAAAATGGGATTCATGGCTGATTAGACATTGAAGAAGAAAATATTAGTAAATGTAAAACACAGAAATAGAAATTATCAACATTCAACATGAAGGGGAAAGGGAACAATAATTAAAAAAAAAACACATTGCATCAGTTAGCTTAAGCCCACTTCAAGTAGACTAATATACCTATAATAAAAGTCTCCTAAGGAGAGAACAAGTGGGTGAATGAGTAAGCAAAAAAATAAACAAAAATAATGAAAGTGCTTAAATTTTTATGAAGATTATAGACCCACAAATACAAGAAGTACAATGAATGTCAAGCACAAGAAATATAAATAGAACCACACCAGAGAGATCATAATCAAATAGCGCAAAACCAATGACAAAAGGAGAATTGGCTGGATGTGTTGGCTCACGTCTGGAATCCCAGCACTTTGGGAGGCCAAAGCAAGTGGATCACTTGAGGTCAGGAGTTCGAGACCACCCTGGCCAGCAAGATAAAACCACGTATCTATCGATTAAAAAAATACTAAAAATTAGCCAGGCACATTGATGCACAGCTGTAATCCCAGCTACTCAGGAGTCTGAGCCAAAAGAATCACTTGAACCTGGGAGGTGGAGGTTGAAATGAGCCAAGATTGTGCCACTGGACGCCAGCATGGGCAACAAAGTAAGACTCCATCTCAAAGAAAAAAAAAAAGATAAAAACTTAAAAGAATTAAAAGAGGGAAAATGATGTTACATACAGGGTAACAAACATAAATGTTATTGCAAATTTCTCATGGGAAACAGTGTGAGATGACAGTGAAACAATGTTCTTTAAAGTGTAGAAAGAAAGAAACCCTTCACCCTAGAATTCTATTCCCAGAATAAATTTCTTTTCTTTCAAAAACAATGGAAAAATAAAAATTTTTTAGACATACGGAAGCTGAAAGAAGTAACCACAAGCAGACCACTACTGTGAAATATTTCTTTGAAAGTGGATTATAGACTCTCCAAGATGGCTGAATAGACACAACTCTGGTTCACAACACCCAGTGAGAGAGACATAGAAATCCAGAGATCTCCTAGCTCCAACTGAGGTACCAGGGGCATTTCAATGGGTGTGGTCCTATGGTGAGCAAAGCCCAGGCAGGGCAGACCGAGGCGGGGAGGGGTGCTGCTTCACCCAGAAAATGCATCTGACCAGCGAGTCGGAGGCTCCCCCTCTGGCACTCCAGTGCAGATACAGCACTTCCTCCAAAGCCTCAGCAGTACACAGAATAGGGGATCTTTGCCAGTCAAGTGCCAGGAATTATAAGCATGGGGTTGAATCATAATCCAGGATGGTGTCCTGGATTGGTGCACAGACCTAAACAGACGCATAAGCCCAAAAGCCGTCTGGGAGAGCCTGTGGACCGAGTTATTGCCCCCTCCTCCTGCCCAGAGAGAGAGGGAGCTGTAAGTGGGAGGACAGATAGAGCAGCGCAGTGGGCCCCTACCCCATGACTGGAGAGAGAGGAAGCTGAAAGGGGGAGATGGCTGGGTGCTGCTGGGTGGGTCCCTACCCTCCACCACAAAGTCCAGAGAGCTGAAGCTCTGACTCTAGCTTACACAACCAGTGCCACAGTCTGAGCTGAACCCTGAATGATCCAGCCCAGTGGAGGAAGGGCACAACCCACCATTAGAGGGGTGGGACTAGGCTACCTGCTTTAATAAAAAACACAGGAAGCTTACGTAGCAACAGGACAGTGTTCTTGACCAACTAGCAGAGCCTACAGGTCAGTGGAAGAGGTGAGCCTAATCTCCCAGTATAAATGAAAAAAGACACAGGAAGCTTCCCTAGTAACCTGAAGAAGTCCCTAGAAACCCAGTAGTGCCTTGACAGGCAGAGAAGCGACCTCATCAGCAGCTTCCTGACACCATAGCCAGATAAATCCACGAAGATGGGAAAAAATACAGCACAAAAAATATGAAACCATTGAAGACCAGAACACCTCTTCTGCTTCAAGGGATCACAACTCCTCAACAACACAGGAAGACAACATGACCGAGAAAGAGTGTGATGAATTGACAGAAACAGGCTTCAGAATGTGTATAATAAACTTTTCTGAGCTAAAGGAACACATTCTAACTCAATGCAAAGAAACCAAAAACCTTGAAAAAAGGTTAGACGAAATGCTAACTAGAATAATCAACTTAGAGAAGAACATAAACGACTTGATGGAGTTGAAAAACATGGCACAAGAACTACATGAAGCAAACACAAGTTTTAATAGCTGAATTCATCAAGCAGAAGAAAGGATATCAGAGATTGAAGATCAACTCAATGAAATAAAAAGAGAAGGCAAGACAAGAGAAAAAAGAGTGAAAAGAAGTGAACGAATCCTCCAAGAAATATGGGATTATGTGAAAAGACCTAATCTACATGTGATCAGTGTACCTGAATATGATGGGGAGAATGAATCCAACCTGGAAAACACACTCCAGGATATTATCCAGGAGAACTTCCCAAGCCTAGCAAGGCAGTCCAACATTCAAATTCAAGAAATATAGAGAACTCCACAAAGATATTCCTCAAGAAGAACAACCCCAAGGCACATAATCATCAGATTTACCAGGGTTGAAATGAAAGAAAAAATGCTAAGGGCAGCCAGAGAGAAAGGTCAGGTTACCCACAGAGGGAAGCCAGTCAGACTCATAGCAGATTTCTCAGCAGAAACCCCGCATGCCAGAAGAGAGTGAGGGCCAATATTCAACATCCTTAAAGAAAAGAACTTTCAACCCAGAATCTCATATCCAGCCAAATTAAGCTTCGTAAGTGAAGGAGAAGCAAAATCCTTTATGGACAAGCAATTACTGAGAGATTTTGTCACCACCAGACCTGCCCTACAAGATCTTCTGAAAGAAACTCTAAGCATGGAAAGGAACAAGTACCAGCCACTGCAAAAGTAAACCAGTTGGCAAAGTCCAAAAATGCAATGAAGAAAATGAGTCAACTAACGGGAAAGAAAGCCAGCCAGTAGCAAAATGGCAGGATCAAATTCACACATAACAATATTAACATTGAATGTAAATGGCCTAAACGCCCCGATCAAAAGACACAGACTGGCAAACTGGATAAAAAGTCAAGACCCATCATGTGCTATATTCAGGAAACCCATCTCACATACAAAGACACATATAAACTTAAAATAAAGGGATGGATGAAGATTTACTATGCAAATGGAGAACAAAAAAAGCAGGGGTTGCAATCCTAATCTCTGATAAAATGGACCTCAAACCAACAAAGATAAAAAGAGACAAAAAAGGACACTACATAATGGTAAAAGGATCAATCCAACAAGAAGAGCTAACTATCTTAAATATATATGCACCCGACACAGGAGCACCCAGATACATAAAGCAAATTCTTAACAACCTAAAACAAGATTTAGACACTCACACAATAATAGTGGGAGACTTCAACACTCCACTGTCAATATTAGACAGATTAACGAAACAGAAAATTAACAAGGACATCCAGGACTTGAATGCAGAGCTGGACCAAGTGGACCTAATAGACATATACAGAACACTCCACCCCAAATCCACAGAATATACATTTTTCTCAGCACCACATTGCACTTACTCTATAATTGACCACATTGTTGGAAGCAAATCACTCCTCAGCAAATGCAAAGTAACGGAAATCCTAACAAACAGTCTATCAGACCAGAGCACAATCAAACTAGAACTCAGGATTAAGAAACACCCTCAAACCTGCACAAACACTTGCAAACTGAACAACTTGCTTCTGTTGACTGGATAAACAATGAAATGAAGGCAGCAATAAAGATGTTCTTTGAAACCAATCAGAATGAAGACACAACTTACCAGAATCTCTGGGACACCTTTAAAGCAGTGTTGAGAGGGAAATTTACAGCAATAAATGCCCACATGAGAAACAAGGAAAGATCTAAAATTCACACCCTATCATCAAAATTGAAAGAGCTAGAGGAAGAAGATTGAAAAAAAAAAAAAA
>CAUYLG010057918.1:0-10265 GCA_963573385.1 Cacajao melanocephalus | reverse complement strand
CTCCCCCACCTCTCCCTCTCCTCTGCCCCTCCTCTCCCCCTCCTCTCCCCCTCCTCCCCCCCCCCCTCCCCTCCTCTCCCCCTCCTCTCCCCCTCCTCTTCCTCTCCTCTCCCCCTGCTCTCCCCCACCTCTCTCTCTCCTCTGCCCCTCCCCTCCCCCACCTCTCTACCACTCGCGGCGATTACCAGCATCCGCGTGCCGCATACCCAGCGTAGTGCATGAAATAAGCCAGGGGCAGAGGCGCCCACAGAGTCCAACGTCTTGTGTGGAGGGGTGAGGGGGTGCGTGTGCACAAATGTTCGCTTATTTAAGAAAACGACAGATCTTAAGTCCAAGGCAGGCGGGGCTGGTCCCATGTGTGCTTGAGAACCACACAAATGTTTAGGTGATTATAACAAAATCAATGGCTAAAAATCAAATCTGTTTTTGTTTTTTGGTTTGTTTTTTTTGAGACAGCGTCTCGCTCTGTTGCCCAAGCTGGCGTGCAGTGGTGAGATCATGACTCACTGCAGCCTCTGCCTCCCTGGCTCAGGTGATCCTCCCATCTCAGCCTGTTGGGTAGCCGGGACATCAGGCGTGTGCCACCACGCCCAGCTAATTTTTGTAGTGTGTGTGTGTGTGTGTGTGTGTGTGCGCGTGGTGTTTTTTTTTTTTACTGTGAATATACTTTAGTCTTTTTTTTTTTTAACAATTGAAACTCTGGGAATTCAGAATTAGCAGTGTTGCCAGTGAGCTTCTTATCGACACCAGAAAAGGTTCCAGCCTCACGTGCGTTCCACGCTGCTCTGCTGGGCTTTGTCCAGATGGACCTTTGTGGGTGCCGCTGTCCATTTCACGGGTTCTCCTGCCCACAGTTTCACTTGGGAAGACCAAGTCCTGGTGAACTGCATCGTGCGAGGCTCTCAGAGCACAGCTCCTGGCAAGCTTTTGCTTATTTTTTGTACACCTTTTTTGAGTTGGCTAAGGCAGACTCCTCAAAGCAATGAAGGCAGCACGCTTCCCAGCGACCTTTTCCTCCAGGTCAAGTCCTAGCCAGACTTGGATTTTCTGGAATGATTTCAGTGGCGGAACAAGAACAAAGATTATGATAGCTTTCTTTCTTTTGAGATGGCGTCTTTCTTTAAGCATGGGATACATGAAGAAAAAAGAAATGGAATCTCGCTCTGTGGCCCAGGCTGGAGTGCCGTGGCTTGATCTCAGCTGTCTGCAGCCTCCACCTCCCGGGTTCAAGCGATTCTCCTACCTTAGCCTCATAAGTAGCTGGGATGACAGGTGCCCGCCACCACACCCGGCTAATTTTTGTATTTTTTAGTAGAGACAGGGTTTCACCATGTTGGCCAGGCTGGTCTCGAACTCCTGACCTTAGGTGATCCGTCCGCCTCGGCCTCCCAAAGTGCTGGGATTACAGGCATGAACCACCGCACCTGGCTTTAAAAAGCAATCCTAAAAATCATGAACAGAATGACACAGAGGAACCTTACTGCCCTTCGAGCCATGCAGAAAAGAGCTGTTTATTTCCAGCAACTTTAACTTGTCAATTCGACCTCCAGCCATGGTGGATGAGATGTTAGAAAACCAGGTCTTGCTGACAACAGTGAGAAAATCTTGATAACATTTAGCAAAAAGAAATCCACAGGGGAGGCGTTGGAGAGCGATAGAGGTGCCAGGGCCTGAGGCACACAGCTTCTGGAGCCTCAGGCAACCCGGGGAAGTGACCCCGTCTTGAGGCACCACCCTCCCCGGTGCCTTCGCTGTTGGTTTCTGGGCAGAGCAGTCTCCTGGGGCTGGAGGGGCAGGAGCTGGAATGGGCGTCCGCCAAGGAGACCCCCATACTCCAGACCTTCAGCGGGGATGGGAATATGGTGCCGGATGGAGGCATCTGTGACACCCCAGCTGCATGTCTGTGGCAGAACCAAGTCCTCCCTGAAGGGTGAAACGGCATTCAGTTTCCAGTTCTCTCTCTGCTTGTCATGAGCGTTTTCCGTGATTCAGCTGGAGTTTCCAGTAGAGGACGAGGCTAGGTGATGGCAAACAAGAGGACGTTCCTGTGGCCGGAACCACCCACATGGGCTCGGTCCCTCTGCTACACCAGGGTCTCGGCTGGGCCGCATCTGTGGGCTGCCCACCTTCACTCTCCTGTTCTGTTTCTTCTTTTGAGGCAAGGTCTTGCTCTGTCACCCAGGCTGGAGTGCCGTGGTGTGATCACAGCTCACTGCAGCCTCGACCTCCCCCACGCAGGTGATTCTCCCACCTCAGCCTCCCTGGGAGCTGGGATCACAGGCCGTGTGCCACCACACCAGCTAATTTCTGTATTGTTTGTAGAGGTGGGGTCTCACTGTGTTGCTCAGCCCTGTTCTTGAACCCCTGGGCTCAAGTGATCCTCCTGCCTAAGCCTCCAAAGTGCTGGGATTACACGTGTGAGCCATGTTCCATGGATTTTTAGAAAATCCTTCACGTAAAAGTGTTCTGTTACATTTCGGAAGGAAACAGGAATAAGCTCATCGTGGGTGCGTGTGGAGACTTTAGTTTTCACCCCCCAGCCCCCCTTTCTTGTGCACTTCCCATGGGGACATGAGTCTCCTTCACACTCATCGCTTCACACACGAGCATTCTCAGAACCAGGAAGGATTCCGTGGCTTGCCCGCCCGTGACTGGGGCCCAGCCTCTCCCAGACGATCTCATGCAGCGTGAAGGCACCACCTTTTCAGGGGACGGGGCTTGTTTGCAGACATGGACTTCCATCTGCTTTATCTTCCAGTGTGAAGAACCTGACAAGTATTGTTTTTGAATGGAGCATCCGTTCCTTTCCTAAGAGGGGATGGGAACGGCCTGGCTCTTGGGAGGGAGCTTCCGCCGCTCATGGGTGCTGTCCTCTCTCCAGGGCTGCTGGTCAACCTCTCCCTCATCCCAGTCATGGGTGGGCTGGCGCTGTGCACGGCCACTGAGATCAGCTTCAACGTCCTGGGGTTCTCGGCCGCGCTGTCCACCAACATCGTGGACTGGTGAGTCACGGAGAGCGTGGGCGAGACAGGGGTGAGAGCCAGTGCTCGCTCACCTGCACTGGGGCGTGCAGATGTGTAACTGCAGATGAGCTGAGAATTTCTCCTGTCAGTCAAAGCTGGTCCATTCAATTCTGCCTTTTCCTACAGAGCAAAATACTAAGTGTCCTCGTAAGGTAATTTTTTCTCAGAAACAAGCGAAAATTTCAGGATGCACGGTCTTGATACTTAAAATGCTAATCATGCAGACACGGCTGATAAACGCTGAAAGGCCAGCGTGCGCTCAGCAGTGTGTCTCGCTCGGTGTGGCTGCATGTGTCTTCACGCAGCCGCCTCACAGCCGGAGCAAGGACGATCCCTGTGGCAAGCGCTCCCCATTCGGAAGCTGCGTGGCCTCCGGCTCAGGCGGATCCTCTGCTTCCTTGGTGGCCGTCTGAGTCCTGGTGTGACGATGGCAGAAGAATGGGAGGCTGACTCCCATGGTGAGGACAGCGCGTGGCGGGGTCCCAGAGGAGAGGGCCCTGTTATTTGTGTCCTTGTCACACAGCAGAGAAGAGGGCTGGACGCTGCACTTTGGGGGCTATTCAGATTGACTCAGAATTGAGCATCTGCGTCTCTGCGTGCTGTTAGTAGCCACACTCCAGCCCTGGCAAAACCTGCCCTTTCAGAACGACCGACTGCTCCTGGGCTTCTCCTCCTCCCGGGCCTCTCCTCCTCCCGGGCCTCTCCTCCTCCCGGGCCTCTCCTCCTCCCGGGCCTGTCCTCCTCCCGGGCCTCTCCTCCTCCCAGGCTTCTCCTGCTCCAGGGTTTCTCCTGCTCCCGGGCCTCTCCTGCTCCCGGGCCTCTCCTCCTCCCGGGCCTCTCCTCCTCCCGGGCTTCTCCTGCTCCGGGGTTTCTCCTGCTCTGGGGTTTCTCCTGCTCCCGGGCCTCTCCTGCTCCCGGGCCTCTCCTGCTCCCGGGCCTCTCCTCCTCCCGGGCCTCTCCTGCTTTTGAGAAAAGAAAGGAAACACCCCACCAACAGTGTCCGAGAGTTTATCATTATTATTACTAATAAGCAAAGTAGGTGCATACAGAGATTTTGAATAACGTAGCTAAGTAAACATAATAATTTGCTGGGTGTGGTTGCTCATGCCCGTAATCTCAGCACTTTGGGAGGCTGAGGCAGGCGAATCACCTGAGGTCAGAGTTCGAGACCAGCCTGGTCTGGTGTTGTGGTGGGCACCTGTAGTCCCAGCTACAATCCTCCTGGGGCAGGTGAATTGCCTGAACCTGGGAGGCGGAGTTGCAGCGAGCCGAGATCGCGCCACTGCACTGCCCCTGGGGCAACAGAGCGAGACTCCGTCTCCAAAAAAAAAAAAAAAAAAAGTAAAAATCATAAAAAATCATCTGACTTTTACCATCTCAAGGCCTTTCCCTCCAGTGTTTCCCGTCTGTGTGGGTGGTTCTTGGGAGCACGGCGTGGGTTCTGTCCCCGTCTCATCTGTGCCATTCCGTGGGCCTCATGTCCCATTCCGTGGGCCTCGTGTCCTTCACTCTCCACAAGCCTGGTTTCCATGCCGGCTTCGTGCACGTGAGCCATGACCTCACGATTCTCATGTTGCCAAACTGCCTCTGGCTCTTTGTATCGATAGGTAAATCTGCAGGGAACATCTTTTTCCAGAATCTGTGTAAATGCGTGAGTATCCTGTAGGGCAGATTCCAAGAAGGCCCCGCGGCAGAGCCCTTGAACTTTGCTAAAAGGCCCTTTCTCTCTTGTCAGATTGTGGAATGGGGCCTGATTTACAGTCCTGCCCACAGCAGTGCCCTACTGACCTTGTCCTCAACTCAGTTTTTCCACTGGAGGCCAGCACGGTGGTTCACGCCTATCATCCCAGCAGTTTGGGAGGCCAAGGCGGGCGGATCACCCGAGGTCAGGAGTTTGAGACCAGCCTGGACAACACAGCAAGACCCTGTCTCTATTATTATTATTATTTTTTTTTTTTCGAGACTGTGTCGTTCTATAGCCCCGGATGGAATGCAATGGCATGATCTCTGCTCATTGCAACCTCCACCTCCCAGGCTCAAGCGATTATCATGCCTCAGCCTCCCAAGTAGCTGAGAGTAAAGGCACGTGCTACCATGCCTAGCTGACGCCCGCCATGAAGCCCAGCTAATTTTTATATTTTTAGTAGAGACAGGGTTTCACTATGTTGGCCAGGCTGGTCTTGAACTCCTGACCTCAGGTGATCCACCTGCTTCAGCCTCCAAAGTGCTGGGATTACAGGCGTGAGCCACCTCGCCCAGCCCTCTATTATTTTATTTTATTATTATTATTTTTTGAGATGGAATCTTGCTCAGTTGCCAGGCTGGAATGCAGTGGTGCAGTCTCGGCTCACTGCAGCCTCCACCTCCTGGGTTCAAGCGGTTCTTCCGCCTCAGCCTCCCAAGTAGCTGGGACCACAGGTGTGTGCCACCACGCCTGGCTAATTTTTACATTTTTAGTAGAGACGGGGTTTCACCATGTTGGCCAGGATGGTCTCGATCTCTTGACCTCATGATCTGCCCACCTTGGCCTCCCAAAGTGCTGGGATTACAGGCGTGAGCCACCGTGCCCAGCCTATTATTTTACTAAAGAATAAAAATAATAGAAAAAACAAAGAAAAAAAATAAAAATAAATTTAAAAAGTAAGCTTTTCCACTTGAAAAATTAGCTGGGCACATTGGCACGTACCTGTAGTCCCCGCTACTTGGGAGGCTGAGGTGGGAGGATCAGTTGAGCCCAGGAGGAGGAGGCTGCAGTGAGCCATGATCACGCTTGTGCACTCCAGCCTGGGGAACAGAGCAAGACCCCACCTCTAAAATGAATAAGCTGATTAATTAAAGTCTCTCTGAAAAGGCTGACCCGGCCTCCGTTTTGAGTCCACAGGGCAGCGTGTTGCCATCTGGGCTCTGGTCTGGCCGCTCCTGCAGCTGGCCGTCTTGTCTTCTCCGCGGCCGTCTGTTTTCCCTGTGGTTTGTGTGTCCTGATTTTGAGCCTTTTGTGTGTTTTTCTGCTGAGGTCTTGGTGTTTTTTTCAGCCGTGCACACACCTTGGGAATCCCCAAGTGCCTGGCTGTGGCAGCTGCTGATTTACAGGAGCTCTTTATTCAAGAGGGTTCTGTGAAGTGCTGGGAGCAGGGCCTTGGGGGTCCTCTGACAGCTAAGCGATGGGCGGCCTCAGGCAAGTCGCTTCCTCTCTGAATGCCTTGCTTTACCCACCTGTACGGGGTGAACCTCCCTGTGTGCTCGGCCTGGACACCCCTGGCCAGGCGCCGGCTCAGCAGTTCAGCAGCTACCCACTGAGGTCTGGCTGTCCCGCCACTCGTGTGCGCGCGGACACCCCGTCCCCCGATGCTCTGTGCCAACGGCTAGTGTTGATGCTTACCCTCTTCTTTTCTTTATTCTAGTTTGCAAAATGTTTTTTCAAAAAAGCTTCTCAGCGGGGACAAATACAGGTTCTCGTAAGTATTACTCATCACTGAAATCTCCAAGTCATAGACGAAGAGGACTTCCTGCCCACTCGAAGAGTCAGGACACCCCACAGACCTGACTCCCTTCCGCTCTAAGCTCCGGAGGGACCTGCCTGGTTCACAGCTGCTCCCTGCAGCCCCTTTGCCTTTTCATTTCTGGGAAGCTGTAGTGGCCCTTGTCAACTCGGGAGAGAGTGAACGTGTCGTGGGCTGGGTTGCCTGGGTGTGAACTTGCTGTGAGGGAGCTGTGTCAGAACTCAGCCTCTCCGGATGGAGTGAGCATGTCCACTTGCCACCAGTCCAGACGCGTCGGGGGCCCAGCGTGTTCTGTTGCCCGTGGTCCGGACGTGGCAGGACCCAGTGTGTTCTGTCACCCACAGGGCCCCGGAGCTGCAGTTCTACACCAGCGCCGCCGCGGTGGCCATGCTCGTCCCAGCCCGGGTCTTCTTCACGGTGGGTTTCAGAAACCGGCTCCCATCCTTGCACGCCCGGCTGCCTTATCTGGCAATTCAGGAGTAGACCGAATTCCTTTTCCAGGCTGTGCGCTGGCTGGTCGCGCCCAGCTCCGCCGAGGGCCCTGCTCAGCTGAGTTGCCCAGGGAGCCACTCAGGGTTTGCACCTCAGATGTTTGCGTGTTGTTTTGATTCTTCATCATTCAACTTGAGAGGACTTTTAGGTTAGCTTAATTTCTTTTTTTCTTAGAAAACCTTTTTTTTTTTTTGAAATAGAGTCTGTTTTTGTCTCCTAGGCTGGAGTGCAAAGGTTCAGTCTCTGCTCACTGCAGCCTCCACCTCCCAGGCTCAAGCTATTCTCCTACCTCAGCCTCTCAAGTAGCGGGGATTACAGGCATGCATCACCACGCCCGGCTATTTTTTTGTGATTTTAGTAGAGACGGAGTTTCGCCATGTTGGCCAGGCTGGTCTCAAATTCTTGGCCTCAGGTGATCCGCCCGCCTGGGCCTCCCAAAATGCTGGGATTCCAGGCTTGAGCCACTGCACCCGGCTTCTCTTTTGATTGGAAACATCCTGTGCCCACTGTAGAATAGCTGACAGTGCAGATGTCGGCGAAGCAAAACCTCGAGTCTGGCTCGTGTGTGGATCTGAACGCTCGCGTCCGTGTGCACGCGGCATGGAGCTTTAGCCGAGGTGTGTGTGTGCGTCTCGCAGACCTTGTTTTTCCCCACACCAGGGCACCTGGCCCTGGCTCCAGGACCATGTGTGGAGCGTGCCCCCGCCCCCGCTGCTGCTGTCCCCTCCCTGTGGACAGACATGGACTTGATTTCCCTTTTCACTGCTGGCCACAAAATGAAGCGCTTCCTCTGTCCTTCTCTTTTGCAGATGAGGGTATTTCTCTGGGGTATGTTCTTGGGATTGGAATGGTTGACTGAAAGACACTGCATAAATATTCTTATGGCGGTGAAACATATAATGGATCATTTTAACTTTTTTTTTGAGACGGAGTCTCACTCTGTAGCCCAGGCTGGAGTGCAGCGGCGCGATCTCAGCTCACTGCAACCTCCGCCTCCCGGATTCAAGCGATTCTCCTGCCTCAGCCTCCCGAGTAGCTAGGATTACAGGCGTGCGCCACACCCGGCTAAATTTTGTTATTACTGTTGTTTTGAGACACAGTTTTGCTCTTGTTGCCCAGGCTGGAGTGCAATGGCACAATCTCCACTCACCACAACCTCCACCTCCCAGATTCAAGCGATTCTCCTGCCTCGGCCTCCTGAGTAGCTGAGATTATAGGCATGCACCACCATGCCTGGCTGATTTTTGTATTTTTAATAGAGACGGGGTTTCACCATGTTGGCCAGCCTGGTCTCAAACTCCTGACTTCAAGTGATCTGCCTGCCTTGGGATTACAAGCGTGAGCCACTGTGCCGGGCCAAATTTTTTCTTTTTCTGTATTGACAGAGTCTTACTGTATTGCCCAGGCTGGTCTCAAACTCCTGGGCACAAGAATCTTTTGGCTTCGGCTTCTCAAAGGTGGCTCACTCCTGGGATTACAGGTGTGAGCCCCTGTGTTCGGCCTTCTTTCCTTTTTAAGGTTGAGTAATACTCCATTGTATGGGTAAGACCACATTCGTTTTCTTCATCCATCCATTGTGGGTTCTTTCTGCCTTTGGCTATTTGAATAATTCTGTAGTGAACATGGGTATGCAAATATCCCTTTGAGACCCCGCTTTCAATTCTGTTTTTTAGTATCACTTTTAATAATAGGTACCTCTTTATTAACTCATGAAATAACCAGACCTAGGGCCAGGCGTGGTGCGGGCACCTGTAATCCTAGCACTTTGGGAGGCCGAGGCAGGCAGATCACCTGAGGTCAGGAGTTCAAGACCAGCCTGGCCAACATGAAGAAACCCCATGTCTACTAAAAATACAAAAATTAGCCGGGCGTGGTGGCGGCACCTGTAATCCCAGGTACTTGGGAGGCTAAGGCAGGAGATTCACTGGAACCCGAGAGGCAGAGGTTGCAGTGAGCCGAGATCGCACCATTGCACTCTAGCCTGGGCAACAAGAGCGAAACTCTGTCTCAAAACAATTAAAAATTTTTTTAAATAATAACCAGGTCTAGCAGTAAGCCTAATATCTATGGTAATTTGATGTAGTGATGAAAGCAAACAGTTTTTCAAGGTATCAGGAGCAACTGCTAACAAGATATGAAAGTATATGTAGATTTTTTTTTTCTTTTCTGAGATGGAGTTTCACTCTTGTTGCCCAAGCCTGTGTGCAATGGTTTGATATTGGCTCACTGCAACCTCCACCTCCTTAGTTCAAGGGATTCTCCTGCCTCAGCCTTCCGAGTAGCTGGGGTTACAGGCGCGCACTGCGCCCGGCTAACTTGTGTATTTTTAGTAGAGACAGGCTTCCGCCATGTTGGTCTGGCTGGTTGAGAACTCGTGACCTCTGTCATGTGCCCACCTCGGCCTCCCACGGTACTGGGATTGCAGGCGTGAGCCCCACGCCCGGCCCCTCACTGTGGTTTCTGTTTGCATTTTCCTGTGATCAGTGATGTTCAGCCTCTTTCATGTGCTTGTTGGCCATTGACATCCACGTGCTGAAAACTGCTCAGTGCAAAAAATAAAAGCAGAAAAAAACAGCAAACGAGTGAGTGTGCAGTTCAGTTGTCCCCTAGAGGCGTTTCCAGAGCTGTCCTCACTTTCGGCAGGGGAGTGACTCTGGTGTTCATGGTGGATGATTAGTACATGGAAAACGCACCCCAATAAAGTATCCTTTTGTTTTCCACATAGGACGTCCCGGTGATCGGGAGGACTGAGAAGAGCTTCAGCTACAACCAGGACATTGTGCTGCTGCTTCTGACAGACGGAGTCCTGTTCCACCTTCAGAGTGTCACCGCCTACGCCCTCATGGGGAAAATCTCCCCTGTGACTTTCAGGTGAGCCAAGGAACTTCCCAGTGGGTTAGTGTGTAATACTGGGGTTCAGGGTGCCCTCAGCTCCCCTGAGAGGACGTTTCTCCAGGTTCTTGGTCTCCTGCGCTCTCAAGAATGAGAGAGGGGACCGCGGCGCAGTGTGCAGTAAATGCCACACTCAAAAATGTGTATAGAAAGTGATTTATTTTAAAGCTGAGAGAGAAAAAGGAGAAGGAGAGAGAAACAGCTAACTCTCACACCGAGTGAGAGGAAGAAAAGCCGCTGTCAGGCTGAGTGAGAAGCTTCCCAGAGGGGGAAAACCAGAGGAGGAAAGCTCCTCTCACGCTGAGAGAGTCCAGAAAGATGGAATCCAGGAGAGGAACGCAGCTTCCACACTGAGGGG